>CM056825.1:997500-1000000 GCA_029853015.1 Chelidonichthys spinosus | reverse complement strand
CTATCTACAGGGCTGGTAGGGGTGCTGGAGATCCTTGAAAACACTTAAATCTTACTGTGGTGTTTTCAGGTTTGAAAGGTCTTGGATGTAGACTAAAGGTCTATAAATGTGTGTTGTATGTGATGACATCTATGATAGAACAGAGGAAAGAAGATCTCCATATCTGAGGGACTGAAAACAGCATTTCCTGACATTTCTTTATGAAAAATGACTTTTGATGATGAACAGATGATGAAAATAGTTGGTGATTATATTTCTGTGGATCTGTTAGTGGAATTAGTTTTCCTTTCATTTGTGGTCCTTCTGTAAAAAGCTGTCTCCAAACATCATGTTGGTTGTTTAGAGGACAAGAACATCTCATTTAATGTGATGAACAAGTGACAGAATAAGTAGACTGAATACTGACCATTGGATTGGTACAAAGATGGAGTTTACCACAGCTGGAAGGGGCTGGAAAAGCATGGAAATGCACCTGGAATGCTTGGAAAGTGCTTGGATTTGACTAAAGGTGCAGGAGCCCTGTATCCAGTAAACCGTCCTCTGAACTTCCTCGCTCTCTTCAGCACGTCGGCGTTTATATTTGATGCCAGCGTTGATCTTTGTCTCCTCAGATGTCGTTCGGTGGAGGAAGCAGCTTCCACGCCTCCAGTAAGAAGTCTCTGGTGTTCCTGCTGAAGTTCCTGTCCGACCTGGTGCCCTTTGAACCCTCGCTGTACCTCAAGGTGAGAATCTGAAACATTATTGGTAACCTCATTTCACCAGAGAGGTGACCTCAGCTGTGACCTTTTGGCTGCTAGGTTCACATCCTGCAGCCTCCATACGTACCCGTGAAGCACCGCAGCCTCCTGATGGAGTACGTCTCTCTGGCCAAGACCAGGCTGGCTGACCTCAAGGTAGGACGGACCGGGGGTCCAAGCGGAGGGATTCGTCCTCGCTACGTCATCACTGCCTGATTTTAAAGCTTTCATACTGAAGCTGTGTGTGTGTGTGTGTGTGTGTACAGGAGTCAGTGGAGGACATGGGTTTGTATGAGGATGTTTCTGGTGCAGGTGGAGCGTCATTGCAGGTAATGGTGACACCTAGTGGTACGTTTGTGTAACGACGCCTGTTGATGTAGAGAGCCTGATTTATAAAAATAAAATGTCTTTTTCTCTCCGTGAGACAATAAAACGATGTGTTTCTCTGAGGTGAGGGGATTCCTCAGTATTTTTTATACGAAGCATCTTTTGATAATGATCGGGATAATATTGTGAGGATATCACAGGCAGGATAATCCATAATGGTGATTTATTCATAGGAAGATTGTTTTAAATTTGCATCCGGATGAATGTAAATCTAGGTATTTTAACATCCTGATTACATAAAACCGTATAATGTGAACCCTGATTGTTGTTATGCTGATGCAGCCTCAGTGCCAGGCCCTCCAGGATGTGGGGAAGGCCGTGTCTCTGTTTGAGAGCACAGGGAGAATCTCAGCCGCCGTCATGGAAGCCAGGTATTCAGTGACATCATCGGCTCACCTGCAGCACAGTCACACATCATCATCACACCCAGCTTCTGTTCACATGTGTTTGGTAGAAAGACTCCCACTTGACTCCTCTGTCCTCTCAAAGTATTTTCCGGAGGCCGTATTTCCTCGGTCGATTCCTCCCCGCTCTGCTGACACCGAGGATGGTGAGCGCCTCCGCCTTCCTATTATTATTATTATTATTATTATTATTATTAATATTATTATTATTAATATTATTATTGTTTTAGTTTGAACTCACCTTTCCCTCCTGTCTGTCCATGCCAGCTTCCTGTCAAAGCCGACGCTCGGATGAGGTTCATCGAAGCTCTGAGAAAGTGAGTTCTGATCTCCGACGTTTTCCATTCAGCTGTTCTCCTCTCATGTATTCACTGACTTGAGCATCGTTGCCTCTGTGTTTTTGTTTGTTTTGGGGCCTGATGACTGAATATTTGGTGTATTTTCCCTGTCATGACACTTGTTTGTGTGTATTCAGGGCAGATAAGATCCCCGCTGCACAGCATTCGTCTTACGTG
Source organism: Chelidonichthys spinosus (assembly GCA_029853015.1). NCBI lineage: Eukaryota > Metazoa > Chordata > Actinopteri > Perciformes > Triglidae > Chelidonichthys > Chelidonichthys spinosus. Next base: position 997,957 of record CM056825.1, on the reverse strand, counting down.
GACTCCTGCCACAAACAGAGGCAGCAGGACGGTGGGGGTTATTATTAATCTAATCATTATTATCATACTCACAGAGATGGCCGTCTTTTATTTGTTTGTGTAGTTTCTTTTTCTCAAACATGAATCTAGAGCATCGTGACTTCATTCCCACCGTTGTTTTCAGGGAGTTCTGCGTGTCCGGACACTAGCGATGATCCTCTGGAGGTCCTGAAGGTTCAGCTGCAGGACTTCACACAGCTGGTGGTGGAGGGAAGCGAGGGAGGTAACGTATCTCCACCTCAGACAGACTCACTGCACCGAGCGTCTCTGGACCCCTCATCTCCGTCCTGCTGTGTCCTCAGAGACGTGGGCCCAGCTGTCCAGGATCTCACACCATCTGAGCGTCCTCTTCCCCGGCCGTCCCGAGGAGCTGCTGCACGGACGGACGGTCATCGAGCTCCACGTGGACGGCCCTCCG
>CM056825.1:990000-992500 GCA_029853015.1 Chelidonichthys spinosus | reverse complement strand
TGTCATCGTCGTCATGGTCACCGCCGCCTGCAGCTTCAGCTCTGCTGCTGGCCGCCAGCCTGCATCGAGCCTGGCGAAGCTGTTGTCATGACGACCCGGGCTTCAGCACCGCCTTGAACGCGCTGCGACTCGAGACGGACTCACAGGCCAGACAGGTGAGACGCCAACGAGCCCAGATACATTCATGGTCTCCATGGTCACCAGAACTTTTTACTGGCCTCTAGTGGCCTCTAGGAGAATCACAGTTTGCCATCCAATCACCCCAAAATATAAGTTTCTAACAAAAAGTCACAAAGGTTTAGACATGAAATCTCAGCCTGACTTCTTTTTTGATTTTTGATCATTTTGACTAAAATACTTGATGAACTTTAATTCAGTGAATCTTCAGGTTCTCAGCTTTCAGATGAAGTTCACCTCTGACCTCTGACCCCCTAACAAAGACAGGTGTTCTTCTTTGTCAGGTGCTTGTTTTCCTGCTCTTCCTGTGTGTGAATGACCATCTGTCGTCCCTCCTCTACCCTCAGGTAATAAACGTAACTTTTATTATACAAATAAACACTAATGATCAAGGTGAACATTCACTCTAAATGCTGATTTATTCATGTATGTGTTCGTGTCTGTAGGAGCGGAGCCATCAGGCGGACTCCTGCAGGGACCTCCTGGACCTGGTGGTGGACTCTGCAGACTGGCTGCTCCTCTTTAAATCCACCGGTACGGTCCACCTTCTGAAGCCACATGTGTGTTTATTATCAGTGTTCCTGCTTTGTTGAGGGATTAACCCTTTACTTTTCTCAGCTCAGGAACGAGGTGTTTATCAGTCGGTCGCCATGGTGACGTCAGATGCTTTTAGCCGGCTGATGCCGTGGGCCTTTTACAGGTGAGTTACAGGATCACTGCTGCAGGCAGGTACGCCTGCCTCCAGTTAAACGTGTGTGTGTGTGTGTGTGTGTGTGTGTGTTCAGTCTCATGCTCCAGCAGAGCGGCGAGCTGCTCCAGAGAGCGGCGTCCTGTCCCGGCTTCCTCCACGCCGCCGTCCGCTGCTACGTTGGGCTGCTGCAGCTTTTCCTGGAGGCGCCGGCCGGCGGACCCTCCGGTGATCAGGTGACTGAGACGCAGGTGGTGGTTTCTGTCACCGTGACGACGACGTCGACGTTCATCTTTTTAAATTGTGTTGTCAGACGGAGTCTTTCGAAATCCTGATCCACGCCAAGCAGTTCCTTCTGAGAGTCATCTCACAGTCGTCCCCAAGCACCCGGTCCTCCAATCACCTCAGACAGGTACCCACGCAGAGGCTAAGCCCCGCCCCTTCCTGACAGTGCACATCTCGTTAAGATCTTAATCAACTCTCTCCATCACTCCTTCCTATCTGGTCTGCTGGTTCCTGGTCCCAGCTGGAGTCCCAGTGTGCAGACCTGGACCCAGAGGTGGCGGCGGCTCTTTCTGTGCACCTGGACCCGCCCGGTCTCAGCCCAGAGATGGACTTCCTGTGAAGGGCCGACCCAGTTGACTCCACCTCGTCCTCCAGAAGGAGGCGAGTACATGAAGTTTGTTTCATTCACATGACGCCGTCTAGACGACCTTATTAGGAGTGTTGATGGAGCGGCTACGTGTTAGCGTAGCCTAGCACCATCAACCAGACTCCTGCAGAGATGAAAGCTCCAGGCATAAAGAATTGTGAGCTTCCTCGCTGCTGTTAGAAAGTAGAGAGTGAAATATTGTGGATTTGTGTCGGTAAACACATGAAACGATTATTATTAATACTTCTCCAAATATATAAACACATTAAAAAACTTCTACATCAACGCCAAACCAGCCGTCATATTTAGTAGCATTTTAAGTGGATTAAAAATAGCACCAAAACGAGTGAAAAGGGAACTCGAGTCTAGTCCACATGAGCGGCTGCCGTGCAGGCTGGGGTTCGTGTTGGGCCCACTGACGTTCACAAAACTAGAGGCCTTCAAAGCCGGAGACCAAACCAACGTACTTCAGGTTAAAGAAACACAAACAACAGTATTGATAAGCTTTTATTGTCTGTTCTATGGATGCAGGCGTGGATACATTTATAAATGGAGGCGGGGCTGGAGGTGGAGATCCATCACTCGCCCTCGCTGACTTGCTGCCTGAACGCCGTCTGGGCCCACTCGGCGTTCCGGCTCACACACAGCTGCTTCCCCTTGGCGGTGCCGACCCTGCGGACAAAACCAACGACAGGTCAGGGGGGGTTCAACGATGTGCAGCTACTTATCCTCCAGTAAAGACGTACACGAAGGCCGGCTCCCGACAGCTGCTGTGAGTCTTGAAGACGGAGATGATTTTGTTGGCCGGGACTTTTCCGGTGGAGAATTCATTGCAGCAGGAGATGGGAGCATACAAGGCATGAGCTGCAGGCACAAACACAGTATTACACACTTATATATATATATATATATATGTATACATACATCGGAGCTGGCTTTTACCTTCAACATGTACACATACAGTATGAATACAACCCACTGAT
>CM056825.1:900000-982500 GCA_029853015.1 Chelidonichthys spinosus | reverse complement strand
CAGAAACCTTTTTGAGACAGCAGGGCATCAGACGAACTCATCTTTTTGAGGTGTAATTCCTCCCGCGGCCGGCAGGGTTCGCTGTGACGCGTCTCCTCCTGTTTCAGTGGAGATGAGCACTTCCGGCTTCTAGTGTTTACAACTGGGAGGCTAAAACCGCGCAGATGTCTGTTTTGTTTTATCTTTTACGTTAAAACCAGCAACATGACGCCGACGTGCTAGCATCCGAGCACGCGACAGGTAGGCTAACGGTTATTGACCATGACGTCACGACGCTTCCGTGCACGCTAGCTAGCAACCAGCAGCGGGCTAAGTTAAATGAAGACTGGTTGAGCTAACGTGGCTAACGTTAGCGCGTGTAAATGAACACTACGTTGTCGCGCTAACGTTAAAGAATATTCCGGCTTGTTGTTGACCTGCTGAGTGTGAACGGAAATCAACGGTGACTTTAAAACAACGGCGTCGATGTTAAATCAATACATTTAGCTTATTGACCAGCTAGGCTAACTCCTTTCGTTTACTTTTTTTATGCAAACTTTATTTAAACATTTTAGACAGCAGCTCAGGCATGTACTCCACATAAGTCAGTCCATTCATAAACATTTAAATAAATAAATCTGGGGATGAAATAAAGTTCCAGTATAACATATATATATATATATATATATATATATATATATATATATATTATTATTATATTATTATATTATTATATATTATATATATATATAAAATAAAATTAAAGAGTTTGATATACTTTTAAAAACAACAAAACAAATAAAAATGGGGAAAAACATGTTTTGCAATATGTTGTTTAAATTGCTGTGTTTTTCTACAAAGATGGGTAAGAAAAGTACATTGTGAATCTTCACAGAGCTCCACTGATAGGGATCAGCTGCTGGGGTCAAAGGCCAAGACCAGACCATGAAGAAGAAGGGCAGGCGTCCGAGGTCGTCTGAGGCTCCGCGGCGGACCAGCAGGACGAAGACGACGGGGAGTATCGGTGGCAAGGAGGAAGAGGAGGAGGAGAAGAAAATGCCCGGAAACAGAGGGAGACCTCGGAAAACCGCTCCGGGAACCGCAGAAGGTTTCTATGGCGACGACACCGCCAAGGGCAAGACCACTAAGAAACACCCGGAGAGCAAGTCCGGGTCTTCGGGTGAGGGTCTTTGGACAGGGTGTAGGACCCCTGAATGTAACAGGAAGTGTTTGTGATAGAATCACCTCCTCGACCTTTAAAGATGAAGTAGAAATATGGCTGAGCTGTTGTTTCTCCCGGCAGGCCGCCTCCCCCCCGCCGTCTGCCGGCTCTGCCACGGGAAGTTCTCCCCTCGCAGCCTGCGTCACGCCTTCCACAAGTGGCCTCAGGACTCCGTCGACATTGTGGACGACGAGTCGGACTCGGCCGCCCAGCAGCCCCTTTTGTTCCACGCCGACTTCCAGCGACTGGTCGGGGTCAAGCTGGACCGCGACCCCCAGCTGTCAGAGTTCATCTGCAAAAAATGCCACTCCAAGTTCTACAAGTGTCACAGCGTCCTGGTCCGCTTCCTGCAGAGAGTCAACCTGCCGGCGGTCGGGCCGGAGACCCTGAAGACCTGGTGAGTCCACGGAAAGAAAAACAGGGGTTTATTCCAGGCAGAACATTTATAAATATGTATTTCTATTTCAGGAAGAAGTGTCCCGAGGCCTCAGTGAACTACGACCTAACAAGTAAATAACTTCTTCTTTGCTTTGGCAGAAATAATACTAAACACACGCTGATATTGTGACATTGAGACATGGTTTCTCCTCGCAGCACCCAAGTCCTTCAGCTCGGACCCAAAGTGCCTCCACAGCCTGGTGTCCTGGGCTCACCACCACGGGGAGGCCTGCACCTCCTCTCCCAACCTGAAGGAGGTGCTGGAGGACCAGTACTGGGGCTGGGGCTCCGTGAAGGCCGTGTGGGCCTGCGTCGACGGCCACAGATACATCATGGACGCACAGTGCTCCGCCCCCGCCAACTCCCAGTACACCATGAGCTGGTACGGGGGGGCGTTGGGGGGCGGCAGCGGTGAGGGCGTGATGTCAGAGGAGGAGGAGGAGCAACCCAGCGGGTTTGGAAGGACCCCGGCAGGAAGCATGAGCCCTCTGGCTCAGCACAGTCCACTTGCACTCACGGTCCAGACGGCGAGCTCGGCGCTGGCAGACTGGACCGCCGACGCCGAAGGTGAGGAGAGGCTGCAGATAACAACCGGCCAGCTTGGTTGCCGTGGTGATGCCGATACGTCATCTGCATGCTCCTGTGTTTAGATTTCACAGCTCACGATGTGGCGTTGTCTCCTGCTCTGGCCCGGCTGGAGGACGCCGCGGCTGACAGCGATCTGTCCGACAGGTCAGTCATGTGACCTCATTCTGTCCTTCGCCTCGCCTCGGCTCGCTTTCACACCTGTAGAAACTGTGTGTGTGTGTGTGTGTGTGTGTGTGTGTGTGTAGGTTCCTCTGCGAGGACGACTTCGGCGGGACTAGAAAGGCGTTATCAGGCGAGATGTTGGAGTCGTTCCCGACAGGTCGGTATGACGTCGTTTCTCTTAAAGCCGCAGCGACGGACTGAAGATGACTCCATGACGTGTTTCCTGTTCTTCTTCTTCTGCCCCTCTAGAACCGTCCCTAACAAGAGAAGAAGAAGAAACCAGAAGACCCTGAAGGAACCCAAAATCAAAAAGAAACCTGGACCCAAACCCGGCTGGAAGAACAAGTTCAAACCTAAAGGGTGCTCATTTACACCGCCTTAAATACACAACCAGCATGCTGCACCAGTCAGATGTAATGTATGTGTGTGTGTGTGTGTGTGTGTGTGTGTGTGTGTGTGTGTGTTGTGTGTGTGTGTGTGTGTGTGTGTGTGTCTGTGTGTGTGTGTGTGTGTCTGTGTCTGTGTGTGTGTGTTGTGTGTCTTCAGGGAGGAGCTGCCCAACATCTACAAGTGTCCGTATCAGGGATGCACAGCCGTCTATAAAACTCCTGATGGTTTGAAGGTCAGAATCATTTTATCTCTTATTTAAGTGATTCTTCTTAAGTAATCGTTCAGCATGAGGTATGCTTCACTACTAGTATTATAATTATATATATATAAAATATATATATATATATATATATATATGAATGATGAAATGAGTTTATTTAGGATAAACCCCTTGGGATGTATCATCTTGTTTTTTGACTACAAAATAACAGAGAAATGACACAAAGAAAACCTAAATAATAATAATTAAAGATCAATACAACACCGTACACGCATGCAATGCATTCTGGGAGCCCAGCGGTGAATGCTAAATGAGCTGGGCTTTCAGAAGCACATCAAGGAGCATCACGAGGAGGTGAAGGAGCGGCCCTGCCCTCATCCCGGCTGCAACAAGGTCTTCATGATCGACCGCTACCTGCAGAGACACGTCAAGCTCATCCACACAGGTGAGAAACACGCTGGCCTTCCTGTGAGGGTCCCACGTTGGTCTGAGCTCCTCCAGCTGGTGCTCAGTGTGTCTCCGGTGTTTTCAGAGGAGAGGAACCACATCTGCGACCAGTGCGGCCAAACCTTCAAACAGAGGAAACACCTCTCGGTGCACCAGATGAGGCATTCGGGAGCCAAGCCGCTGCAGTGAGTACGGAGGTCAGACCGCTTCGCCACGCGGATTCACAGCCGCTGATGTGAGCGTTTCCTCTGCAGGTGTGAGGTCTGTGGGTTCCAGTGTCGCCAGCGAGCATCGCTCAAGTATCACATGACCAAACACAAGGCGGAGGCCGACCTGGACTTCGCCTGCCTGATGTGCGAGAAGCGCTTCGAGAAGGCCCACAACCTGAACGTCCACATGTCCATGGTCCACCCGCTGATCCAGGCCAAGGTCCAGAGAGGCAGCAGCCAGGAGCCGGAGCCGCCGCCGCCGGAGCCGCCGCCATCGTACGCCGAACCTGCACGCCGACCTGCACGCCATCACGCCGACCGGGGAGATGGTTCAGCAAGACCAGGACAGATGACGGCAGGGGGGCCAGGTCTGCCGCATGGGGACTTGAACTATGGGGATCTTTTTAGGCCAGTACTGAAACTTCCATGTTTTCACATTCAGGTGGTGAAGTCCACCTTTATCTACGTTCTCTGCTCATGTCACAGAAGCTGCTCCATCAACACTCCAAATAAGGTCATCTAGACAGTCTCTGGTTCCTCCACATAGTCTGGTCTGGTCTCTGGACTAATGTGGTCTACTATCTAGACCTTGCATTCAGCCAACGTGAAATACTCACTTTAGAGATAATTAGACGGAGTGAAAAATAAAAAAACTGTTCTGATAATTTCATGAAAAGGAACTTTGTTGCCGTTCTGCTGTAGTTTTATTTGAAGTTCACAGTAGCAGCCACTTCTGAAGGACTGCAGTCGTACGTCCCATAATGCAATATTCTCCTCACCTACATGTGAAGCACTTGTATGTTCTGAGTAAACGTCCTCACCGTGCAAATCGTTCTGCAGAGAGATTTACAATCCCTGTTTAGTTTGTCCAGTTTTTATTAAGTTATTACTTGCTTAAAGTACTTTTTAAGAGTTTATATCTGTAAACAGTGGAAAGGGCTTCTGGTGTCCATCTGTATAATAAAGTCCAGTGTGTATTCTGTATAAAAAGACAAATAAAATGTGGACTTTTTTTTTTTTTTTTTACAAGAGGATGTTTCTGTTTTGGTGTGATGATTCTTTACAACCTTTTAAAACGTTCCACATCTTTCACACATTCAGGCTTTTATTAAAAAATGTTAATTCCATTCAACTTTTTAAGTCATTTCCTGTCGCCATGGAAACGAACAGACTGAGGTGTTTGACCACAGCCGGTTTTCACTTCTCTTTCTTAAACATTTAAAGAAGCTGCTGCTTCCAGTGTTAACCTCGATGATGATGTGGCAAATAAGAAGAAAATAAAAAAGGGGCCGACCCCTGCTTCCACTTTTATGTGTTGTTCAAGATTCAAAGTGTTTATTGTCATATGCACAGTAAAGCAGTGCAAATGTAAATACATAATAGTAATACATTTATTTATAAAGTGCTTTCTATCAAAGTGCTGTATAACAAGAAGAATATAAGACTTAAAACGATAAATTAAAAACAGTTCACAGTAAAATTCACAGTAAAATTACAATTAAATGAATAAATAATATAAAACACCATCTAAAACTGCACACTGAGCATAAAGAGACAGCGATATAAATCTGTGTTCACCTTTTAATTTGGTTTTTAGGTCATTCAGCATTCAGACACATGGGTGTATTAGCAGCCCCCGTACAGCAGGGGGCAGCATAGACCTTTAAATGTTGTTTTCCAATGCGCCATGACTTGAACGCGGAGAAGAAGAAGGCGGAGGAAGAGGAGCGGAGGACCATGGCTGCGGCGGCGGCGGACAGTGACAAGGCGAAGCCGCTCCAGAACGCCATGAAAATGGCGAAAGTCGCGATTCAGCTGGACGGAGAGAACAAACACAAGGTACGCGTTTTATAATCCCCGCGGCCGCTACGCAGCGCCCAAACGGCAGCGACGGGGACAAAGTTTGAGCCTCACGGGAGACTGTAGTGACGTCAACAACGGAGTGGGCGGGGACCGCTAGTCGGCTAACTGGCTAGCTCGGTAGCTAACCTGTCACTCAGTGCCGACTGGCATGTTTACAACGACTTTCCCTTCTGAAAAATCAACATACTGACTTTATTGCTATATTTTACTTTACTTACAGACACAAGACTTCTGTACGCGGTGTCTGTTTTTTAATTAAAATGACAAAACACAGTAAAGAGTCTTTAATTAACCTTTATTTGCTAAAATGCAACGAGTTCCAGTTTACTGACACTGAAGTACCCGTATGTAGCCTACCAATATACACTGTGGATTCAGGACATTAAAGTTTGCTTTGTTTGTGTTACGAGAACATTAAAACTAAACTAGAAATATATATAAACAATATACTTTTAATTTGTTCTTGTTTTAGTAATCGCATGCTCAATTATTCGATTATATCAGTTAGTTAATTAATTCCAAAATATGCTTCCGATGCAGTTTTAAAAATATATACCACAAATATATTTACAACAGAGTTGACATAAGTACACTTTAGTAATTATAACCTTCCTATAATATATTTATAGAAGGTGAACTACAGTACAAATATTTTAAAGTGTGTGAAAAAACATTTCAAAGTATTATGTTTGTATACTCTTCAAACTATTTTCAGATGGTTACATTTCTTTGTTTACATATTTGCAATATACTATTGAACATATAACATAAATATATTTGAACATTTATTTCACCAGGGTTTGAATGTTTATTATTTAAATGTATGAATCCCTTGTTGCTCCCATTTTATACACATTTATTGATCGAGAGAGCGATTTATCCAACGTATCCATAAAACACTTTATCTTGAATAAAAAGTAAATTAAAAATGACCAAAGCACTTCACCCACATCCGTTATTAGTAATAGTGAAATAGTAAAATCTGTGTTTTCTTTGTTGATGAGTCTCCTGTGTTAAACCTGGTGGTGCTCTTATCGTTTATTACTTATAATTTGTTAATTCTCATTAATTAAGTGGACTTAAACCTGTAGATTTGTTTAGAAAACATCTGCATTTTCACATTTAGCAACAGTTGTATATGTACTGATCGTTATTGTCATTTGCTGTTATGATGTTTCCTGTAAAGTGCAGTAACGATACTAAGATACGCCGCGTGTCTCTGCAGGAAGCCTACTGTGAATACCTGCAGACCATCAACTTCATATCACAGGCCCTTCTGGAGGAAGCTGGCTCACAAAGTAAGAGACTCATGATGAAGAAATGGAAATGTGGAGATGGTTTTCCTTTTAAAGTGGAGCTGAACCTGAAACGTCCTACGTGACGTATTTCTGAGGAGGCTTAACGCTGCGATGATACTATTGGTCGAGACGAACTAATGTAAACATGCGTCGGTTTGTTTTCCACAAAGAAAAGATTTGTGATTTTTCTTTTCTGCATTTATTGTTGAGTAGTTGAACAATATGACCAGCGACGAGATCTAAAAGGGCTTGAAAGGGCATTATTTTTTATTTCAGCTCCACTTTTATACTTTTAAAGAATTGTCCAGTGGGCCTAAATTAAATACAACATTTCAGATGAATCCAAACTTTATTTTAAGGGCTTTAATTCCAAATTAAACAGTTGAAGCTGCCTCATTATGAGCTCATACTGCTATGACATCACTGCTGCAAGTTCTAGCCAACATCGGCCCGTTCATTGGATGCCTAGCTTTAATTAAGATCACCTTCGTTTTATTTGCAAAGCACATTTTACGGCGCCTGCAATCTTTTAATGCCGTTATCTCGAGATAACGAGTTTTTTTGTTTTCTCCAGATAACAAGTTATTATTTTGATTTCTCCAGATAACAAGTTATTTCATTTTCTCCAGATAACAAGTTATTTTGTTTTCTCCAGATAACAAGTTATTTCATTTTCTCCAGATAACAAGTTATTTCATTTTCTCCAGATAACAAGTTATTTCATTTTCTCCAGATAACAAGTTATTTTGTTTTCTCCAGATAACAAGTTATTTTGTTTTCTCCAGATAACAAGTTATTATTTTGTTTTCCCCAGATAAGCTTCCCCAGAAGCTTTGTGATTATGAAATAAGAAACTTGTCATGACTAGAAAACAAACGTTGTTTTCTCCTGATAAATTATCTTGTTTTCTGGAGAACTTTATTATCTCAAGATAAGGAAATAATGAATCAAGATATCTAGATGAGGACATAAAAAAGGAAAAAAACGTAAAACGGGCCATTCTTGACTTCAGTAACGCTCCTTTGAAGTGGCAGTAAAGAAAGTAGTCTCTGGTGCATATAGAGATGATGTGCTGTTGGTTTTATTCTCTCTTATCTATAATTTAAGACCCGCCCTCCCTCTAGTGGTGACCAATAAGGACTGCAACACTATAAAAAAAAAGGGTTGACGTATTTCTATTGGCCGAGCAGGAGGTCGGCATCTCGCTGGTTCCCTCCACAAAACGGGATGTTTCAATTTGATTTTTAGATTATTGCAGAAAAAGTTTTCTTGACAATCTTCAGAAATGAGCAGCAAAGTTGGAGAAACGTTCAGATCTCTTTTTCTTGGATCTATAAATCTGTAATCGGCCTTGTGGTCTGCTGACGGATCAGAGCAGTTTAAATCCTACTTTTCTACTAGTTAGAACATAATGAATATGCATTGAAAGTGAATTTGCATATACGACATATGTCTTTATTTTCTTTCCCGTGATTCCTGAGTAAAGAAGATTAAGGCCGAAGGGCATTTTTTGGCACCAACCAAAATCAGAGAGTGCATCTCTGAGTACTAAGTAAACAATCAATAGCTCCATGATATTGATTTCTCTGTAAATGGAAGTTAGACGTCAGCTGATCAAACTGGACGAGCTGCTCGGACAGACGCCATTTAATCTCCTGATTTTTAATAAAATGTATGTAAAATGTATTTAACGTTATGGCAGCACACTTCAGCCCCTTCAATACCCTGAACGCTAACTGAAGCTTTGCAGAAGGTCATGTGACCTGGTAGCTCTCATCGATAGACTAGCAGCTGACCGACAGTAGGAGTCCGTTTTTCAAGGTTTTCCAGGTTTTCCAGGACAAGGCATGGGAGCCCGGTGATGCACATATTACCGAGGTCTGTGGTTGAACACGAGCTGAAGAGATGGACAGGACCAGGTCAGACGGGGACAAACGTAACCATGACAACATAGTCTAATAATCTTCTAGCCAGACTTGAACTAATCAACTTCAACACAGTAGATCGTTAGTACGAGGTTGAATCACATGATGACCTTTTATAATGAAGACGGTGATCTTCCCCTTGTGTCCCAGCCTCGGAGGAGTCGGGTGCGGCAGCGGCGGCGGCGGCGGCGGAGGCGGTGGAGGTGGAGCGGATGCTGAGGCTGGCTGAACAGTGTCTGGAGAGAGCCAAGTCGTTCATCGGGAAGAGAGCCGACCTCTCTGCCTCCATCTCCTTTTCCTGTTCCCCCGGCCAATCGGAGCCCCGCCGGACTGCCGTCCTCCCAGCTGCCATTGCTTCAAACCCTGGTGAGCACGCCTCCTCCAATCAGAAGCCTCTCTTTCATCAACCGACTGTTCAATCACTGCTCACTTGTCCCAGGGGTCACAAATACAAATCTACAGCCACATGATCGAGCTCTTCCAGCCAATCACTACGTTTCATGTCTGCTTGTTGGCAGTCCCTCCGTGTGACACTCCCGTCGATGCAGAGCAGGGCGCCGCTGGCAGCCCGGCGGGGAGCCATCACCCCAGGGTGCTGGCGGATGCCGGCAGGGAGCTCTCCCCCTTCCTGCCTCCCGAGGCCTTCCAGAGACTACAAACCGCAGAGTCACAGGACGCCAGCAAAAAGTAGGAGCCGTTTTTTTTATCAACAAGAAGCAAATATTGCTCCACTCATTGACGGACGTCGCCTTAAGTGAACAACACAGCAGAGATAACAGAGATCTCCAAGAACCCCTGACCTCCAGTTCCCATTCATAGCACCCTGGGCCTCCTGTATAAGGACCAGACCGGTCCACGTGGAGGACCAGGTTTCTGGTGTGAACCCAGTTCAGATTTGAAACAGTTTAGAAAACCCCCCAAATAAATGACCTATCATGATTATGCCGACATACTCACTATATAGTGTTGTTGTTCTGTTTGAATGCTTAGTGGGCATTACTAGACCGTGTGTAGTGGACTCAAAGTGTGTGTGTGTATGTGTGTGTGTTGCAGGGAGCTGACCCCCATTGAAGAAGCATCACGTTTGAACCAGAAGTTGAAAGCTAACTATGAAGCCCGCTTGGCAAGACTCCCGCCCGGTCAGGCCTACCAGAAGACGTCTCTGGTAGGCCTGTGTGTGTGTGTGTGTGTGTGTGTGTGTGTGTGTGTGTGTGTGTGTGTGTGTGTGTGTGTGTGTGTGCGTGTGTGTGTGTGTGCGCGTGCGTGTGCGTGTGTGTGCACCTTTAGGTTGTGGGATTATCCCTCCTACCACCTGATGCTACGTTTCCATGACAACGGTCTCACTAAATACAGGAAAAGTTTTCCCCATGCGTTTTTAAAAGGTTCTGCGTTTAGACAACACTAGACAAGTAAAAAAACAACAATAAAAAACAAACTCAAACATGTTGCCATTTGTTTTAAAGTATAAATTATTTATGATTTAGGAGCACCTTACATAACAATATGTTTTTTAGTATATTTTGTGGCGTTTATCGGGATAATGTATTCTTATTCTCGATCAGGATAACTGTGTGCTTTTATTTTGGAATTTCCGGCAGTAATTCCGCTGTATCTCCGTTAGCTCGAGGCGTGTCCGTGTAGGGAGGGGGCGTGGCTTGCGAGGAGCTCCCCATACACCGCCTGGGTCATTTAAGGCCAGGTAGCGTCGGCGCAGCGGCACAACTCGTGTCCTCGCGCCCCTGGTCCTCGCGCTACCGGTCCGCCCGCCGTCAGAACAACAACATGGTGAGCGAGACGTTTAAGCTACGTCACACATTGTTTATCCGTTACATCTTTGGCTAACAAGCTAGCTCGTTTTAACGAATGTTAACTTGTCGTTCAGATGCCGAAAATGTTTCGGCGTCAAGTGGAGCTTCGTGCTTACTGGAGAAAACTAAAGGCGTTCATAAAGGTAAAGTCCTCGTCAGCTAATGACGCAATCACGCAGTCATATGGCGCACACCGAACGCGTAAAAAAAAAAAAACCGCGAGTGAATTTAACGGCGCCATCCAACGGTTCACTTTGATCGCTGGTTTTCACAGCGTCTAGAAAACATTCCTGTGGGACCCGGATGTCAAAACAATTCCGAAAAGTGTCTCGTGATGACGAGAATCATTTTTATTGGTCAATAATGTATTTACAAGGAATTTTGAATCGGTTTTCTAATATATATATATATATATATATATATATATATATATATATATATATATATGAAAAAAATATATTATACCTGGGGAAAAAAAGTTAGCATCTCAAATTAATGAGAAACAGTAGCAGTTTGCTTAACGTATCTCTAAAATATTGACTCTAAATGAATGACTTTGCTTACTCTAACATAAATATGCAATATCTTGAGGTATTGGTATCTTAAAAGAAGGAGAAATGTATTCCGTATTTGACAGTTTCTTTTCTTTGTTCTTTTTTTTTAATCTCATTGGCATGAATGGACTTCCGTACCTTCTTGGTGAACTGTTACTACTGCTATGATGATGACATAATGTCGTGTTGCTGTAATGGTTGATAGTGTAATAATAATAATATAATATTCAGAAATGTGCGTAAGCTTATACATTCATATATTAAGTTATACACCATCCCATAATATTTTCCTTGGTGGTCCTTATGTAGTGTGAATAAATGACCTCTTGTCCAACGCAGACGCTCTCTCTGCAGCGACAGATGATGGAGAACCTGATCATAGCCAAAGCCAGGCAGGATGCCGTATCCTTCTCATGTGCTCACCAGGTCGCTGCTGCTCTCAACCTTGTTTTAGTTAAGGTCATGTTTTCTACCCAATAATAGTTTGAGGTACAGAATGGATTGTTTGTTTGCTGCTTTCCTTAATGTTTCTTGTAATTTAGCTCCAGCGGAAGATGGAGGAGAGAAGACTACGGCTGCAGGAAGAGGCCAACAGGTAAACCAAACACACACACACCTTATTCTGCTTTCATTCTTTATTAATAATAATGTGAGATAACTGGGTTACCCCTCATCGGAGACTTGATGGTTCCTTCCATCGCGGGCTAATGGCTGGATGTCTGAGAGTTTGCCGCTTGTCGTTCCAGGAGGTTTTCGGCGTCTGGGTCGATCACAGCCGAGGAGCAGGAGCAGCGAATCCTCTATGCCAACGTCCTGGAGTATGAGCAGGACCATGTAGGTGCCTTGACCTCTGACCTAGGCTGATGTCGTGTGAAATACCTTTTTAATGTTCTTCCTTTCTTCAGGATTGGCCCAAACTGTGGAAAGCCAACATGAGGAAGAATCCTGATGATGTCACATTAGTGTCGGGTCTCGTCTCCTACCTGCTCAGGTAATCACGGTGGTCCAGATCCACGTTAGAACCTGGTCCGTCCCTGAACCCACGGAGGATTCTAACCCTGTAGTGAAACCTCGTTGAGTAACATTGTTATGTCAACGGCAGATTATGGGATGTTGACCTTCCCCATCGATGGAGGTTCAAGTGTTTTTTGGTCTTTGTTTACACATCATTTGCATAATATCTTTGTATCACCATGGCAACTGACCTGTAAAGTAACGAGTTAACTTGACGGGAAGCCCTGTTCCTGAACTAGTTTTCAGCGGGTGGGGGGGTGTGTTACACCATCAAAGCTTGAACAGATTCTTTTTCTTTTCTGTGTTCAAAAGGTCGACCTCGATCTTGACTGGTTGTCAATACGTGATGGTTCAGGAGAGATTGTGTTTCCGCTCCAGTTGGTGTGACGCAATAGTAGTATTATTATTATATTTCAAAGATGGGATTTTTCTGGATTAGTGCAGACAATACTCAAATCTGTTTACTTGTAGTACTATTTCAGATACCTGAAATAGTACTACAAGTAAACGCATTAGAAGGTGACACAGTCGCTGTAGGCGTTGCTAGGGACCGTCTGCTGTTGCTGTAGGTGTTGCTAGGGACCGTCTGCTGTTAATGTAGGCGTTGCTAGGGACCGTCTGCTGTTGCTGTAGGCGTTGTTAGGGACCGTCTGCTGTTGCTGTAGGCGTTGCTAGGGACCGTCTGCTGTCCTGCTGTAGGCGTTGCTAGGGACCGTCTGCTGTTGCTGTAGGCGTTGTTAGGGACCGTCTGCTGTTGCTGTAGGCGTTGCTAGGGACCGTCTGCTGTCCTGCTGTAGGTGTTGCTAGGGAACCGTCTGCTGTAGGCGTTGCTAGGGGCCGTCTGCTGTAGGTGTTGCTAGGGACCGTCTGCTGTCCTGCTGTAGGTGTTGCTAGGGAACCGTCTGCTGTAGGCGTTGCTAGGGGCCGTCTGCTGTAGGTGTTGCTAGGGACCGTCTGCTGTCCTGCTGTAGGTGTTGCTAGGGAACCGTCTGCTGTAGGCGTTGCTAGGGACCGTCTGCTGTTGCTGTAGGTGTTGTTAGGGACCGTCTGCTGTCCTGCTTTAGGCGTTGCTAGGGAACTGTCTGCTGTAGGCGTTGCTAGGGGCCGTCTGCTGTAGGTGTTGCTAGGGACCTTCTGCTGTCTTGTTGTAGGCGTTGCTAGGGACCGTCTGCTGTCCTGCTGTAGGCGTTGCTAGGGACCAATTGCTGTCCTGCTGTAGGTGTTGCTAGGGGCCGTCTGCTGTAGGTGTTGCTAGGGGCCGTCTGCTGTAGGTGTTGCTAGGGGCCGTCTGCTGTAGGTGTTGCTAGGGGCCGTCTGCTGTAGGTGTTGCTAGGGAACCGTCTGCTGTAGGTGTTGCTAGGGACCGTCTGCTGTAGGCATTGCTAGGGACCGTCTGCTGTCCTGCTGTAGGTGTTGCTAGGGAACCGTCTGCTGTAGGCATTGCTAGGGACCGTCTGCTGTCCTGCTGTAGGCGTTGCTAGGGACCGTCTGCTGTCCTGCTGTAGGCGTTGCTAGGGACCGTCTGCTGTAGGTGTTGCTAGGGAACCGTCTGCTGTAGGCATTGCTAGGGACCGTCTGCTGTTGCTGTAGGCGTTGCTAGGGACCGTCTGCTGTCCTGCTGTAGGCGTTGCTAGGGACCGTCTGCTGTTGCTGTAGGTGTTGCTAGGGACCGTCTGCTGTCCTGCTGTAGGCGTTGCTAGGGACCGTCTGCTGTCCTGCTGTAGGTGTTGCTAGGGAACCGTCTGCTGTAGGCATTGCTAGGGACCGTCTGCTGTCCTGCTGTAGGCGTTGCTAGGGACCGTCTGCTGTAGGTGTTGCGAGGGAACCGTCTGCTGTAGGCATTGCTAGGGACCGTCTGCTGTTGCTGTAGGCGTTGCTAGGGACCGTCTGCTGTCCTGCTGTAGGCGTTGCTAGGGACCGTCTGCTGTTGCTGTAGGTGTTGCTAGGGACCGTCTGCTGTCCTGCTGTAGGCGTTGCTAGGGACCGTCTGCTGTTGCTGTAGGTGTTGCTAGGGACCGTCTGCTGTCCTGCTGTAGGCGTTGCTAGGGACCGTCTGCTGTCCTGCTGTAGGCGTTGCTAGGGACCGTCTGCTGTCCTGCTGTAGGCGTTGCTAGGGACCGTCTGCTGTCCTGCTGTGGGTTTGTGTCGTTGTTTCAGACTAACATCAGGCTCTCTTCCAGCCGGGCCGACCACCCGGTGGTGAAGCTGCTGAGGAAACACCAGTACCGGGTCTACAACAGGCTCTACCCCATCGTCAGTAAAGGCCTCCCCCACAGTCCTGCCCTGCCGCTGGGGCCTTCGACTCACAGCCTGCTTCATGCAGGTAGGTCCAGGTCCAGGTCCAGATAAGAGAGTTCTTTTACACTTTTTATTTACCTACATTTAATTTCTGCGGAGCTGCATCTCTAATGAATCTTCAGGTTCTCTTAATGTCCTCTACGTGGCGTCTACTGTAGACCTGACGTCTCCCCCTAAAGACCCTCTGACCCCCTGAAAAAGACAGAAGCGGGTCCACGTGGGTCATTTGTTTGTGTTGTTGATCCTATAGAGACTCTGACGAAGCCAACCAGGGGCTGTAGCGTTGGCGGCCAAACCTTCAGCACTGTCTCGCCGCTCTCCCCCTCGCGCTCTCGCGACCTCCACGCCAACTACGACGAGGAGGAGGAGGAGGAGGAGGAGGAGGAAGGGGAGGAGCCTCACACACAGGTGACGGTGGATTGGGAGAACTCTTTCGAAGACCTGGAGCAGTTCCTGACCCAGTTGGACTGGGCGCCGCTCCACGGTGGCGCCGACGACCCCGGTTCGGACTCGGATCTGAGCTTCGATCCGTCGATGGCGCCGGAACACGAAGGAAACATCCGGGAGCTGGAGATGAGGGCGCTGACGGAGCACCTGAAGGGCGTGGTCAAAGACATTCACATAGCGATTGGTGAGCAGAGGAGGATGGATGCTGTGTTTGTGTGTCATAGAATATTAAAACAGGACAGGAAGCGCTCTGAGCTGGTCCTGGATCAGCAGGACAGGAAGCGCTCTGAGCTGGTCCTGGATCAGCGGGACAGGAAGCGCTCTGAGCTGGTCCTGGATCAGCGGGACAGGAAGCGATCTGAGCTGGTCCTGGATCAGCGGGACAGGAAGCGCTCTGAGCTGGTCCTGGATCAGCAGGACAGGAAGCGCTCTGAGCTGGTCCTGGATCAGCGGGACAGGAAGCGCTCTGAGCTGGTCCTGGATCAGCGGGACAGGAAGCGCTCTGAGCTGGTCCTGGATCAGTGGGACAGGAAGCGCTCTGAGCTGGTCCTGGATCAGCAGGACAGGAAGCGCTCTGAGCTGGTCCTGGATCAGTAAAAGTCAATATAACAGTTGTGCTGAATAATCGTTGTGGGTGTTGTTGTTTCAGACCAGCTCCTGTCCCTGTGTCTGTTATCCTTCGAGTGTCTGAACACGGCGACCTCTAAAGACCTCTGCCTCGCCAGCATAGAGGAAGCCTTCTTCACGCCTCTGTGGAGCGCCCTGGTGGACCTTTTCAGGTACTACAGCTTAAATCCCACCACCTCATTACCTATTACAATTACAAATTTAAAATCTATATCCTGTGTTTTATGTATATATTAATAATAAACTATTACTAGAGCACTTATCAAAACAACGTACAATGTGCTACAGAGGTGAATGGCGATATTAAAATGTTAAAACAATTAAATAAGCAAGAAATCAGAATATGTTTGTAGAAGAGACTTAAAATAACATTTTCATGGTGGAGTTTTTAAGAAGTCTGAGTACTGGTTTGGCAGTAATTGTTTCTTAGCAGTACAGCGTGCATGGTGGCCAGCAGGTGGCAGTGCTGCTCCAATGATGTAAGTCTCTTCCCAGCTTCTACTGTTGTTAGATCCTCGTTAAAATGATAAGCGGTGTTCAAAGTCCTGAGTCCTGAAGTACCCGTCCTCACGTTGTCCTCGGACACATTTCAGCTACATTCTTTATTTCCTGCACAATGAGGAGATCTTGGTTCGGTTTTTAAACAGAGGTTGAAAGTTCTGATGATATTAATTTTCTATTAGATGGCTATAAGGCTTCCTGGGTCGGATGTGCGCCCCCCCCCCCCCTGCATTTCTCAAAGCGGTTTTTAGTTTGAATCCATATAAAATGATTAAAAAAGCAAACAAGGCCAATTCGTATTCGAGTAAGAAACCCACGTGACAGTTATTTCACCAATCCTTCCATTGACCTTTGACCTGTGTCTGCTCCTCAGGAGGGTCCACCGGGAACGGGAGCAGGCCTTCGAGGCCAGCATGAAGCTGTACTGTGATGCGTCGCCAGGAGCCTTCGGCGTCCCCGTGAACCTGTTCCCCGAGGACCCGGCGGCCCTGCAGGGTTCCTTCCCCTACGAGTCGGCGGTCCAGGAGCTGAAGCTTCTCCTGAAGGACTGCTGTCCTCAGAGGAAGCTGGAATGTATCGGTGAGTCATCTCGTCTTCTTCCTCTCCCGACGAGGACCGGTTAGCCCGTTTGAGATGCTTTAAGTACCTGTCAGCGCTGTAACTCCTCAACCGTTCACGCTATCGCTCTAATTCCAACGGCTCCTGACAGCAGAGAGTTGCCGCTTTCCATTGATATATACGATGATGTTGACACCTGGCTGTAGGAGACGGCTGCCTCTCCAGTAGCTCTCCAGTTTTTTAGCTCTTCTACTCTATTTTAACCTCTTTCTTTCTATTTCTTTACTGTTTATTGTTTACTTTGTATATTTATTTGGCTAAGTTTTCTGAAAGTTGCTGGAAATATTATTTCCTTGCGGGAGTCATCAATAAATAAAGATAAGTCTAAGTTACAGTAATGACAGGGCATTCGGAGGGGGAGGGGAGCAGCAAAGGAGAGCAGAGACGGCAAAGTGGAGCGCTGTTTTAACGGAGGTTTCTGTGTAAATAAGTAGGGGTGTGCAAAAAAATCGATTCTCATAAGAATCACGATTCTCATTTACTCCGATTCAGAATCGATTTAAAATGTCCCAAAATCGATTTTTAAAAAAATATATATAATAATAAAAATCCGCTGGCTGTCGACTTTTATTTTGAAACGACGCGGGAGTCGGGGCGTCATGACATCACCACGCAGCCTGTTCTGAACACATGCATGCGCGGAAACCACCAAAACAAGGAGAAAACTACACTAATGGAGGAGGAAAGAGAGATTCAACCGGCCCCGTCCTCGTTGAAGGCAAAGATTTGGACTCATTTTGGTTTTTACCGAATGCCTGGAAAGACCGAGCTTGACATGAGCTTCATAGTTTGTAGTTAGTTCGGTGATCAGCTGATCCGAGCGTGATCCGCTCCCTCGCCGCTGCTGCGGTCTCCAGCCGAATCGCTGCCTACGCCTCCACAGCCGTAGCCGAAGTCCGCCGCCCGAATCGCTGCAGCCGTTCCTCCAGCCGAAGCCGAACTCCGCCCGTACCGCTGCGGTGGCTCCTCCGGCTTTTATCGAACCCGCCCGACTCGCTGCGGCTGCTCCTCCTCAGACCCAGACCCTGGCAACGGCAGCTCCTCCACTCGTCCTCCCACGATAAGGCTTTCTCGGGCAGCAAAGGCCCACAGCTCCCACGCCAACAGTTTCCCAACGAGTCCAATGGGAACCGGGTTTTGACAAAAATGCAGAGGCAGCTAACTTATGGCTACTATTTTTCACAAAAAAAGCACTTTTATTTTCATAACTTGTTTTTCTTAAAGCTACTGAGAAATATTTATGTTTTTCATTTGTACAACAGTTGTGTTCCATGTAAAAAGAAATTATTATATATATTATACAGAGGCACTTTATTTTTGTCCCAACTTATTTTATAACTAGCTACTTAGAGTAGCAGTTGTGCAGGTCCACACACTGTTTTTGGAAAAGGCACTTTCCTTCGAATTTAAAAAGGCAGCATCTTTAACTGCACTGTTTCTTTTTTTTTATAAAGAGGCATTTCTTATTTTTGTTACTTAACAGTTGTAATAAATCCATCTGAGCAGAGATACATGTTTAAAACGTAATAAATGTGAAACAGACAGTTTAATGTCTCCATTTGTCATTCTCTCGCAAAGCAGACTGGAGTAGATCATGAGGATCCTTTGCACATCTATAGATTGAAGCAGAAATCATTATGAATCAAATAGTTTTGAATCGAAAATCGATTTGAATCGAAAATCGATTTTAAATCGAATCGTAGCCCCAAAAATCGGAATCGAATCGAATCGTGAGATGGTAGAAGATTCCCACCCCTATAAATAAGTATTGTATATAATATAGAATAGTTTTGGTATTTTCTTAGTGTTTTCTGCCGTGTTTCACCGTTTTCTTGCCGTGTTTACATCCTGTTCATTGGTTGTTTGGATCTGAATCCTCCATGTTTTTGGACATTTCTAGCAGCTCTATTGAGCACAAGGAGCAGCAGCAGAAGTCAATGAGCCACCTAAGCCATCAAGCGATGTCCTGAATGTTTTCATATGGCCGAACAATATCAACCTTAAGTTATTTGGCTGTTTCAGTATTGGACTTGGACAACATTTGACAGAAGATGGAGTCCAGTATTGAGTATATTGATGCAAAGATGGTTTAAAATGACCTTCCTTCTAACCCCTAGAAGGTAGATATGGGGAGGTAAAAAACAAATTGTGTGATATTCTAGCATTTTTATCTTATTTCACCACGTTTTTTCTTATCTGGCCACATCAAACAATCAAAGCAAATGTAACTGCAGATATGGTTGTACTGACAATAAAAACAAAGTTTCCATCATGGATCATTTGGTTTTTACGTGTTTTTTCTTGGTTTCTGTTCAGTCAGGACTCTTCGGCTGATCTGTGCCTGTGCCGAGGACTACCGAGGTCTTCGTGAGGTCGACTCCGCCCCAAAAACAGCCGCCATGTGAGTAAAAACATCAGCTACAACAAGTGCAGCGTCTATAACATACAACACAGAGTATTGTACAGACTGGCGTGGGACTGTGAGGGTGCACCTCCATTAATCTTCAGAATGAGCGCCCGTCCTCTCCAGGCTCGTAGGGAGGGAAGGACCCAAATGTGGTTTCAGGACTCTTGCCTCGGTAGCGGCCCTGTCAGCTCTCATCAGGGCTCAGTTAGGCTCGGCACAGCAGGGGCCCTCCTGGGTCTGTTGCCCCCCCTATGGAGCTCCTCTTCCTGGCCCGGGCCTGAAAGTGGGTCGTCCTGTCTGGTTTGGAACAGACCCCGGGCCCGGCGAGGGGCTCTGAAGAGAAGAAAAGAGTTTGGAGTTTAGTGGAATGATGCGTATTTAAATCTAATGCATTCACAGCTGTACGGACTCTGAGTGAACTCCTCTGTAAGTTAGTGACCTGAACTTACCCAGCATCCTCAGCGACCATGAATATGATGGAAGCCCAGTCTGAGTTCTCATAAACAAACTGAGACAAACGATAGTTTTCCAATGTGGACGTGGACCTCAGGTCTAGATTTTATGCTTTTACTGAGTTGTTTGGAGAACCAGGAATATTAATTACTCAAAATATAAGGCCATTAAAACCAAGAGATGTTGCCTGGCAACGCTTCTAAAGGGTTTGGAAGGTGTTGAGCAGCTCTAGAGAGCTTTCGTATCACCTCATATCGTCCCGCCATCACCTCGTATCGCCTCGTATCGCCTCGTATCGTATCGCCTCGTGTCGTATCACCTCGTATCGTATCGCCTCGCATCGTTCCGCCATCACCTCGTGTCGTATCGCCTCGTGTCGTATCGCCTTGTATCGTATCACCTCGTGTCGTATCACATCGTATGGCCTTGTGTCGTATCACCTCGTATCGTATCACCTCGTGTCGTATCACCTCGTATTGTATCGCCTCGCATCGTCCCGCCATCACCTCGTGTCGTATAGCCTCGTATTGTATCGCCTCATATCGTATCACCTCGTATCGTATCGCCACATATCGTCCCGCCATCACCTCGTATCGTATCGCCTCGTATCGTTCCGCCATCACCTCGTATAGTATCGCCTCGTATAGTATCGCCTCGTATGGTATCGCCTCGTATGGTATCGCCTCGTATCGTTCCGCCACCACCTCGTATAGTATCGCCTCGTATCGCCTCGTATAGTATCGCCTCGTATCGTCCCGCCATCAGCTTGTATCGTATCGCCTCGTGTCGTATCGCCTCGTATCGTATCGCCTCATGTCGTATCACCTCGTATCGTATCGCCTCGTATCGTATCGCCTCGTGTCGTATCACCTCGTATCGTATCGGCTCGCATCGTTCCGCCATCACCTCGTGTCGTATCGCCTCGTGTCGTATCGCCTTGTATCATATCACCTCGTGTCGTATCACATCGTATGGCCTCGTGTCGTATCACCTCGTATCGTATCACCTCGTGTCGTATCACCTCGTATCGTATCGCCTCGCATCGTCCCGCCATCACCTCGTATCGTATAGCCTCGTATCGTTCCGCCATCACCTCGTATAGTATCGCCTCGTATAGTATCGCCTCGTATCGCCTCGTATCGCCTCGTATGGTATCGCCTCGTATCGCCTCGTATCGTTCCGCCATCACCTCGTATAGTATCGCCTCGTATCGCCTCGTATAGTATCGCCTCGTATCGTCCCGCCATCAGCTTGTATCGTATCGCCTCGTGTCGTATCACCTCGTATCGTATCACCTCGTATCGTATCGCCTCGTATCGCCTCGTATCGTATCACCTCGTATCGTCCCGCCATCACCTCGTATCGTATCGCCTCGTATCGTATCACCTTGTATCGTATCACCTCGTGTCGTATCACCTCGTATCGTATCACCTCGTATCGTATTGCCTCGCATCGTCCCGCCATCACCTCGTATCGTATCACCTCGTATCGTATCACCTCGTATCGTATCACCTCGTATCGTATCGCCTCGCATCGTCCCGCCATCACCTCGTGTCGTTTAGCCTCGTATTGTATCGCCTCATATCGTATCACCTCGTATCGTATCGCCACATATCGTCCCGCCATCACCTTGTATCGTATCGCCTCGTATCGTTCCGCCATCACCTCGTATAGTATTCCCTCGTATAGTATCGCCTCGTATAGTATCGCCTCGTATAGTA
The DNA here is from genome assembly GCA_029853015.1 of Chelidonichthys spinosus. Classification (NCBI taxonomy): domain Eukaryota; kingdom Metazoa; phylum Chordata; class Actinopteri; order Perciformes; family Triglidae; genus Chelidonichthys; species Chelidonichthys spinosus. The sequence continues at coordinate 961,311 of CM056825.1, read as the reverse complement.
TCGCCTCGTATCGTTCCGCCATCACCTCGTATCGTATCGCCTCGTATAGTATCGCCTCGTATCGTCCCGCCATCAGCTTGTATCGCCTCGTGTCGTATCACCTCGTATCGTATCGCCTCGTATAGTATCGCCTCGTATAGTATCGCCTCGTATCGTTCCGCCATCACCTCGTATCGTATCGCCTCGTATAGTATCGCCTTGTATCGCCTCGTATAGTATCGCCTCGTATCGTCCCGCCATCAGCTTGTATCGTATCGCCTCGTGTCGTATCACCTCGTGTCGTATCACCTCGTGTCGTATCACCTCGTGTCGTATCACCTCGTATCGTATCGCCTCGTATCGTATCGCCTCGTATCGTATCGCCTCGTATCGCCTCGTATCGTATCACCTTGTATCGTATCACCTCGTATCGTATCGCCTCGTATCGTATCACCTTGTATCGTATCACCTCGTATCGTATCACCTCGTATCGTCCCGCCATCACCTTGTATCGTATCACCTCGTATCGTCCCGCCATCACCTCGTATCGTATCGCCTCGTATCGTATCACCTTGTATCGTATCACCTCGTATCGTATCACCTCGTATCGTCCCGCCATCACCTCGTATCGTATCACCTCGTATCGTCCCGCCATCACCTCGTATCGTATCACCTCGTATCGTCCCGCCATCACCTCGTATCGTATCGCATCGTCCCGCCATCACCTCGTATCGTATCACCTCGTATCGTATCACCTTGTATCGTATCACCTCGTATCGTCCCGCCATCACCTCGTATCGTATCACCTCGTATCGTCCCGCCATCACCTCGTATCGTATCACCTTGTATCGTCCCGCCATCGCCTCGTATCGTCCCGCCATCACCTCGTATCGTATCACCTCGTATCGTCCCGCCATCACCTCGTATCGTATCACCTCGTATCGTCCCGCCATCACCTTGTATCGTATCACCTCGTATCGTATCACCTCGTATCGTATCACCTCGTATCGTCCCGCCATCACCTTGTATCGTATCACCTCGTATCGTATCACCTTGTATCCTGTCACCTCGTATCGTCCCGCCATCACCTCGTATCGATCCCGCATCACCTGTATCGTGTCACCTCGTATCGTATCACCTCGTATCGTATCACCTCGTATCGTCCCGCCATCTCCTCGTATCGTCCCGCCATCACCTCGTATCGTCCCGCCATCACCTCGTATCGTCCCGCCATCTCCTCGTATCGTCCCGCCATCGCCTCGTATCGTCCCGCCATCACCTCGTATCGTCCCGCCATCTCCTCGTATCGTCCCGCCATCTCCTCGTATCGTCCCGCCATCGCCTCGTATCGTCCCGCCATCACCTCGTATCGTCCCGCCATCGCCTCGTATCGTCCCGCCATCACCTCGTATCGTCCCGCCATCTCCTCGTATAGTCCCGCCATCGCCTCGTATCGTCCCGCCATCACCTCGTATCGTCCCGCCATCTCCTCGTATCGTCCCGCCATCACCTCGTATCGTCCCGCCATCACCTCGTATCGTATCACCTCGTATCGTCCCGCCATCTCCTCGTATCGTCCCGCCATCACCTCGTATCGTCCCGCCATCACCTCGTATCGTATCTCCTCGTATCGTCCCGCCATTACCTCGTATCGTATCACCTCGTATCGTCCCGCCATCTCCTCGTATCGTCCCGCCATCACCTCGTATCGTCCTGCCATCACCTTGTATCGTATCACCTTGTATCGTATCACCTCGTATCGTCCCGCCATCTCCTCGTATCGTCCCGCCATCACCTCGTATCGTCCCGCCATCACCTCGTATCGTCCTGCCATCACCTCGTATCGCCTTGTATCGTATCGCCTTGTGTCGTATCACCTCGTATCGCCTCGTATCGCATCGTCTTGTGTCGTATCACCTCGTATCGTATTGCCTCGTATAGTATCGCCTTGTTTCGTATCACCTCGTATCGTATCACCTCGTATCGTCCCGCCATCACCTCGTATCGTATCACCTCGTATCGTCCCGCCATCACCTCGTATCGTCCCGCCATCAGCTCGTTTCAGGGAACAAAACATGCAGAATTTCATGTTCCTCCTCCAGAGAGCCGTCTGAGGTCTTCTTTTTTTATTTATTTTTCATCCACTCGTGTCCTCGTTTCTCTTTTGTTGGCTCCACTATTAATTTTAGGTCCTGGCCGAGGCTCGTCTCCTGCTCCATATCTGTCTCCTCATATTGGAATATGTATTTAGTGATGGGAGGAGAAGGAGTTGACTGGGCAACGCTCTCCTCAAGGAGCTTTTTGTGGAAAGTTGTGACTCATTTCTCAGTCCAGTCAAATGAACAACATGTATATCCATGAAAGTAAACCTGAATCCTGCTGTGTGGGGATCAGGTCTGTCACCTGGAGGCCGACGTGGATCTGTGATTTTATTCCTTCTTGTTTTATATTGTAGAGACCAATCATTACTTTAGCCCGTCTAAGTGCCTGAATCCTAAATGGAGGAACCAAAATTTGTCTCCTGGGTCTGTGGTCCCCCAGAGGTCTAGATAGTAGCTCACATTAGACCAGAGACCAGGCCAGACTATGTGGAGGAACCAGAGACTGTCTGTGGTCCCGCAGAGGTCTAGATAGTAGCTCACATTAGTCCAGAGACCAGACCAGACTATGTGGAGGAACCAGAGACTGTCTGTGGTCCAACAACAAGGTCTCGGCTGTATTTATGTCTAGATGACCTTATTTGGAGTGTTGATGGAGCAGCTACAATGTTAGCGTAGCCTAGCACCATCAACCAGACTCCATTCAGAAAACCAGCGTTTTAAAGGTCTACGCGGAGGGAAGTCCTGCCTCCTCTGTGAGTGACATTGAATAATGCCGTCAGACTCATGTTTGTAGGTATTTTACATATTTAGCTCCTCAGAAACTGAAGTGAAAGCGAGTAGAACTTCTACTTTCTCAACCCAGATGCACTTTGTTGCCCTCGCTGCCCTCTCTTCTCTTTTCATTCACCACATTTCTGTTCTTTGTCTTTGACCGACTGGAAGCTCATTTGTTCTCTCCTGTGCTTTTGTCCCGACTCCTTTCTTTTCTCTGTCCATTGTGCTGCTAAATTGGTCCTCTGTATCCTGTTAATTCATTGTTTTTTTTTTCCTCCCCACCCTTTTGCAAAATTTCTGCACATTTCTGACTAAATGGGAAACATTTCAAACCCATAATGTTGCCTAATCTTTGTGCTGAAATCTGTATTTAGTGGAGAGCGCGTTGTGCCGTTGGAATGCAGAGAGCGTGTGATCGTGTTTACAGCGGTGGGCCGTCAGACTATAATTCGGGGGGTTGCGTGTGATTGTGTATATGTGAGGTCCGGCCCCTCCCGTGGTTACATGAGCCGGTCCACACCTTCCACAAGCCTGCAGGACCAGGGGGATCCAGTTGCATGCGGCCGGGTCAGCCGAGGGCCAGCGGCCCACCTTCTCACGCGAGGGCCGGCGGTTCGCCCTCGCGTGAGTCCTGATAAACAAACGCTCACTGTCTGCACACGGAGACGCTATCAGGCCGTCAGCATCTCCAGGCTGCAGTTTGTCCTCCCAGCAGATCTCAGGGAGGAACTACGGAATCACACGCCAGCCCACCAAAGACTTTATTTAGTTTCCACTCGGCCCCCCGGGATGAACCACCATCACACTCTACACACACTACCGCTGCTGTGTCATTGAGCCAGGCTGGAATGGTGCCGGAAACCCTTAAAAACACTTGAGTTTTAGTGGTGTTTGAAAAGGTCTTGGATGTAGACTAAAGGTCTATAAATGTGTGTTGTATGTGATGACATCTATGATAGAACAGAGAAAAGAAACTGAAAACAGCATTTCCTGACATTTCTTTATGAAAAATGACTTTTGATGATGAACAGATGATGAAAATAGTTGGTGATTATATTTCTGTGGATCTGTTAGTGGAATTAGTTTTCCTTTCATTTGTGGTCCTTCTGTAAAAAGCTGTCTCCAAACATCATGTTGGTTGTTTAGAGGACAAGAACATCTCATTTAATGTGATGAACAAGTGACAGAATAAGTAGACTGAATACTGACCATTGGATTGGTACAAAGATGGAGTTTACCACAGCTGGAAGGGGCTGGAAAAGCATGGAGATGCACCTGGAAATGCTTGAAAAGTGCTTGAATGTGACTCTGGAGAAGGTGGAGGAACCCTGGGCCCTGCACTGTTCGTTAACCCGTGTTCTCCTCTGTCGTTGACCTCTTCCTCTTCCTCCTCCTCCTCCTCCCCGTCCAGCGGTGCTGATGACCTGCTGCCCATCCTGTCCTTCGTGGCTCTGCGCTGCCAGTGTCCTCAGCTGGTGTCTGAATGTGCAGCGCTGGAGGAGTTCATTCATGAAGGGTGAGTCATCGGGATGGAAAACAGGAGACCATCTCCTTCTGTTTGCATGCTTTGTCCGAGGAGATTCGGCTCAATTATGAAGGAATGTCTGCGTGTTGAATGTTCATCAGTGTCGCCGTCGACCTGACATCACTCTTTACTAACGACACACGTTCTACTCCTTTGTCTGGTGAGGAGAAAAGGAGTCAATGTTCAGATTCAACCATGCAAATTCTGACCATCCTCGTTACCGTGGAAACTCACATTCCACTGTTTAAGGCCAACGAACCCACAGAGCCGTTTTAGTGTCATTCAGCTCCTTGTCTTGGTTTTCCCGTCAACCTGTGTTTCCAGCAGGAGGCCGGTTTTCAGATAAACTCGGTCCAAAGCTGAGCTCAAAGCAGAGTGAAGGAAGGCAGATGTTACCAGATGTTGTTTCCAACGCGTTCGCCACCATCAGGTGAAATACGTTTAATACTGGGAAAACCTACTGCAGCACAGGAACATAAGGGGGGAGGATGATGAAGCCTGATGAGATATTCGGACTGATCCATTCAGACATCTTGGGGGGATGTTCTGCTCCTCTCTGCCGAGGCCCGGCGGTCCGGACACGCTGCCAGGCGGCGTGGCGTGCGAGCTCAGACCACACTTAAAACCAGAGCGCTGTAAAAGCCAACTGGTTAGATCGGCAACGGCCAAGGAATGTGAAGATGTGTGGGATTTGTTTTGTTCTTCTCTTGATGTTTTTATGGTTCCTGAAAAACCTGAAGAGGCCATAAAAACATCAAGAGGGACTTGATTTTACTTAACTTAATTTAGCTCATGTTTAAGTGTTGTTGGATAATGAGCTGTATTGAGTCTAGTTCATCCTGTAGAATAAGAGAGCAGAGGGACCTGTTGTCATAGCAACGTTACATCCTGGTACTTACACACGGAGACCGGCGTTCCTGCATCCATAGCGCTCTGACCCCAGATCAGTGAGGTGTTGAGGTCTGAGCAGGTCCTTTCCCTCTGTTGACTTCAGTGTGTGTGGATGTGTGTGTCCCGTCTTCTTCACTGCTGTTAAAACGTGTCTCTGTGTCCCCGTGTGACACGTTAACAGTAACCGTGTGTGTGTTCAGCTACCTGATCGGGGAGGAGGGCTACTGTCTCACCTCCATGCAGAGTGCTCTGGTTTACGTGGAGTCGCTGCACACGGGAGCAGCTCAGCTTCCTGCACACAGCGCCCTCTAAAGGTAAACTCTTTACTCTGATCAACTCTATGCCTGGACATGAAAACACACGCTGCATGAACATCAGAGTACCAGCATGGAAAGCTTCATATCAGTCATGAAAAACATAGCATTTGATTTAGTTACTTTCTAATGAATAAATCTATTGTTAAAGTTTGGCCGGTCCGGGTTCTGACATGTTCCTTCTTGTGTTAAAGGCCGCCCCACCCCTCCCCCCACCAGGGAAGCGATGTGAAGGAAACGCTGCGACGTGGTTTAATAACGAGGGAATACTTTTCTTCCTTTAATATTTTTATTTTTTATTTTTTTATAGCTAATCCTCCAGAAGAGTATTTTACTTCACGTGGCCTTTTTTCTTCCGTGTGTGTGTGTGTGTGTGTGTGTGTGTGTGTGTGTGTGTGTGTGTGTGTGTGTGTGTGTGTGTGTGTGTGTGTGTGTGTGTGTGTGTGTGTGTGTGTGTGTGTGTGTGTGTGTGTGTGTGTGTGTTTTAAATGTCTTCATCTTTAGAAATGGCGACTAAATATGCAAAAAAAAAAAAAGTAAAGTCTTTGTTTGGAAGACTGTAGAAAACAAGTTTTATCAAATGTATAAAAAAATATCTATATATGAAATAAAGTGGGTAGGTTTGCTTGCTTGAATTTAATATTTTATTTTTGTTTGTCCAAAAGATGTGAAAAGTTTCCCAATAACTGTTTGTTAGTTTTGTTCTTGTAAAACATGTTAATGTCCTAATATTGAAACCACTGTTCCTTTGAATGGATTCTTGTATAGTTCTGACTGAATGTGTTTAAACATCATTAAACTGTTTTACTGTGAAAGTGATGAAGATGATGATGTGATGAAGAACGTGTCGGCTCAATAAAGAGAACAGATATTTAAGACATCGATGTGTTGTGATCAGTGGAAATATTTGAAGTGTTTCGTGGTTTTGAAGAAATCTTTCAGAATCGTCCTTCAGCACAAAAATGTCCGATTTTTGTTGCAGCAACTAATTAATGACGGAGCAGAAACGGTCTCCATGGAGACGGAGGACTAACAGGAACTCATGTGTCATGTTCTGTGTTTGCAGTTAGAGGGTGTTTGTTCGTGTGATGCCGGGGCGATGCAGGATCGGATCTGGGTGATCAGATTGATCTGGGCGGAGTTCATCCGTCTCGCTCTTCCAAATCTAGTCTCTGTCCACGTCTTCATTTTTTTTCTCTATACAACCGGAGAAGAGTCGCCCCTGGTGGCCGGCAGCGAGACTGCAGCATTGAGGCACTTCGGCGTCGGCTTCACTGTTGTCTCCTGGTTCCTCTGTGTGACGTTCTAGTGACCCGGTGGAGATGCCGTCAAATAGATACTGTATTCTTCACCTTTCCGTCCGGCCCTTTGATTTCCCACAATGCCTGATAAATATGACCCGGGGAAACCCTCCTGTCGTGGTGCGGCGCTGGCGAGCGAATATGTGGCGTGGCGTGTTCGGCTCACGGGAGGCCGAGCTCGCTGCTGGTTTTTCCATCTGGTTGGAACGTTGTCATCCCTGTAATCACAAGCAGAGCAGACATGTGACCTGGCTCTCCACCACTCAAGTGCTCTTCCTCCCTCGTTACCAATCTGTTGTGTCATCAGGGAAAGGGGCGGGGCCAAAGATCACTAATAAGTACCAAATGCAGCTGATGTCAATCATTGTGTCGCAAAAGACTTCAGTACCTGAGGATACAAATAAAACTCCTGTTAGCTGTTCGTTCCAGTATTTTCATGACATCAAATCCAAAGTATTTTCTGTAAAACAAATGTTTGATGACTCATCAAACACTCGGAGGCGTTTACAAAAAAACAAACATCCAGTCAAACTTTGGGCCGACTACATCTGTTGATCGTTTTGTTTTCATCTCCAAAACAACGATGGAGGCCGACGACATCTGATCCATTCATTCACAGTAATGACCTGTCAATCATCAGGTAAGCCCCGCCCCTTAAATCTTCCCCTGCTTCCTGGTCTGGTGGACTCTAAATGGACCATAATGTACTAAATGAACATCATGCTGGATTGAAGAAGACTTGAAACTAGAGATTGAGACCATAAACTCATGTTTACAATGTTTACTGAGATAATACATCAAGAGAGAAGTAGGACCATTTTCTCATAGACTTCTATACAACCAGAGAGGAGTCGCCCCCTGGTGGCCAGCAGAAAGAAGTAGGACCATTTTCTCATAGACTTCTATACAACCAGAGAGGAGTCGCCCCCTGGTGGCCAGCAGAAAGAAGTAGGACCATTTTCTCATAGACTTCTATACAACCAGAGAGGAGTCGCCCCCTGGTGGCCAGCAGAGAGAAGTAGGACCATTTTCTCATAGACTTCTATACAACCAGAGAGGAGTCGCCCCCTGGTGGCCAGCAGAGAGAAGTAGGACCATTTTCTCATAGACTTCTATACAACCAGAGAGGAGTCGCCCCCTGGTGGCCAGCAGAGAGAAGTAGGGCCATTTTCTCATAGACTTCTATACAACCAGAGAGGAGTCGCCCCCTGGTGGCCAGCAGAGAGAAGTAGGACCATTTTCTCATAGACTTCTATACAACCAGAGAGGAGTCGCCCCCTGGTGGCCAGCAGAGAGAAGTAGGACCATTTTCTCATAGACTTCTATACAACCAGAGAGGAGTCGCCCCCTGGTGGCCAGCAGAGAGAAGTAGGAGCATTTTCTCATAGACTTCTATACAACCAGAGAGGAGTCGCCCCCTGGTGGCCAGCAGAGAGAAGTAGGAGCATTTTCTCATAGACTTCTATACAACCAGAGAGGAGTCGCCCCCTGGTGGCCAGCAGAGGGAATGACGGGTTTAAGGCACTTCAGAGTCGGCTTCACTTCTCAGATTCAGATGTTGGAGTCACCATGAACCATGACTGGACAAGTGGACCTCCACATAGACCACTTCACTGTGGACCTCCTCGTTTCGATCTCCAGTCATGTTCAGAACGTTATTCACGCTACTCTTCTGACCCGTGCTACGTTCTCTATCTTCACGACTCTCCGATGTTCTCATTCCATTGAATCCTTTCTTCCCTCCTGTGATCCGGTTCAGAAGGCCGGCCCCTCGGTCGCCCTCAGACAAAGTTTTCTTTTCCTATTAGAATGAGATGAGTCATCGTCGGAGGTGAACATGGCCGTCCGTGTGTTTGAACGTCGCCTCCTTTTCATGGAGGAGGAGGAGGAGGTGGGGCTCGTGGGTTCTCCCTCATGATTTAATTATAATTCCGCCTAATTGACCCGTCAGCTGTTCAAAACAAAAACTCACTGACAAATACTTCAAGTCCGGCTTTCCCCTCCATGCGGTCCCAGTCAGACCTCCCAGCAGGGACCAGGACCTCCCAGCAGGGACCAGGACCCCTGTACAGGGACCAGGACCTCCCCACAGGGACCCTACTGGGACTGGGACCTTCCAGGACAACAAGGCCCCCTCTGATTCTGCAGGTCTCTGTAGTCTACATGGGACATGGTGGCCCCAATACCAGCTAGAGGGGCCCATAGGGGGGCCCATAGGGGCTGGTGCCTGAGAAGAGGACAGATAGTCACGCTAACCTACTTGCTGTATTGTGTGCATTCATTTCATTCCAGGTCGCCATGGAGACGGCCTTTAACGTGACCACTAAAGGACACATCTCACTTTTTTCAACTAAAGCTCTGCCATCGTGTGTGAATAAAGTAATAGTTTATTCTGGGTTCTTCCAGGTGTGGTAAACCAGCCCACATGGGTCTTGGTTGTGGTCTACGTGGAGGGAAGCCCCGCCTCCTCTACGAGGACGCAAATAAACAGAAATAGGTCTCCAAGCTTTGGTGTGAACACACTTTTATTCCAAACACAACAGGTAAGTACAGAAACACGAGCATGGGGGTTCAGGGTCGTGGGTCAGATACACAAATGAACCAAAGACCGTGTGGTTCTGGAGGGTTCAGAGCAGAAGAGGTGGAGGCGTGTTGCCGTGACAACAAGGTTACTTCAGCGATGGAGCGGATGTTTCCAGGTCTAGAGGTTCCCCTCCCCCTCCAGGAGGACCGTCTTCAGGTCTAGAGGTCCCCCTCCAGGAGGACCGTCTTCAGGTCGGCGGGGCAGCTGACGGTGAAGACGGCGTGGGAGGCGGCGCTGCGTTTCTCCACCAGGGTGGCGACCGCCTGGCCCAGGTCCAGGTGGTTCAGGTAGCCGGGGGCCATGCGGTCTGGGGTCGCCACACCTGTGTTGATCTTCACCTGCGGGACATGCGAGGGCGGCGTTAGAGAGGCGGAGCTGGAAGAGGAACCGTGGGTCCGGTCGGAGTCTCACCTGGTTGAGTTTGCAGGGAACCTCGGGGTACTCCTCCCGGAGAACCTGGCAGAACGCCAGCGCGCTGGCGGCGCCGACGGTCAGGAAGCCGGTCCCCGGCATCAGCAGCTTCTCCCCGGCTCCTCCTGGGACAGACAGACAGTCCATCAGCCTGTCTCACTGCTTCATATGACTGATGTGTCTTTTATTGACAACGTACCAGGAGAACCGAAACCATTAAAAAAGATTTACGGAGCAAATGTTGAATGTTTATCACTTTCAAAATTAAAGAATATATCGAACCATGAATAACGATATACTAATATCCATATTTTTAATGGATAAGTTAACGTGATATTTATATTGCTATGATTACATATATTTGTAGTAAAAGCTGAAATAACCAGTATTTGATCACGTGACTTTGTTCGATGAGTTGTTGAGCATCTTTGTAGACCAGGGATCGTGGATCCGGATCAGGGACTCACCGGTGATGAAGGAGTAGGTGGCGTCGGCGTCGTCCCTCACCAGAGGGAAGAAGACCTTCCACGACACAAACGTGCTGAAGAGTAACGTGTCGATCACCTGGAGAGTCGACAGGAGGAGAAACAGGAGATCAGCGTCACGGTATCACCATGGTAACAGGAGAGAAGCCTCCGAGACCACATCCAGACTCCAGGACCCGGGAGAACCAGGACATACTAGTACTACCAGACCAGTACAGAAGGACGGTGTGAAACCTGGAAGTTCAAACATCTTCACACGTTATTCAACATTTCATCCTGTTGGAAACTTTAGAAGATATTAAACTTTCTGTCTCAGTGAAAATGTTTTGACCACCAGAGACTCTCATGTTATAGAGTTATCATAAATATATTAAATATTAAACAGCATTCAGCATTCACTTCACAAGCTGCTTTGTTTACGTGTTCACCAGGTTCTGGTCTAGGTCTGGTGTGTCTGCTCACCCAGGTCAGGTCTTTGAGAGACTGGGTGTGTGGAGGTCCGCCCTGCCACCAGCTGAAGCCCAGAGAGGAGACGACGTCCGTCACCTTCCCCACGGCCTTCAGCAGCGCCTGCTTCGCCTGCTCCGCTCCCTCCTCCGACCCTGGAACAGAGGTTTGGTGGAGACCTGTCAATCAGCAGGTAAGCCCCGCCCCTGCGTTCGGGTCTGGTGGACTCTAAATGGACCATGATGTACTAAATGAACATCATCACACACAGAAGTGGTGCGTTCAGGGGGGGTCAGGGCGGAGGACAAAGCAGCTTTGGGTGAGTGAAGGAGGAGACTGACCCACGTTCCCCACCAGAGTGGTCAGGTTCTCCTTTGTGTTGGGGGACACGAACGACTGGAGCCTCTCCAGCCGGCTGCTGTCCCTGGAGATCACCGCCACTTTGAACCCTGCACACACACACACACACACACACACACACACACACACACACACACACACACACACATTAACACCCATATATGGAGCAGGGTTAATCCCCTCCACATGAAAGTGACCTGCATCACATCCATCAGAGAAGAAGAAGACAAACAGATGGTTTTACACTCAAACACACAACCATGACATGTGAAACCAAACCGATCAATGGGTGTCAGTGTTTGTTTTCACATCCCGCGTGTTTAAACGGGGAGTGTTGAAAACAGAAAACAGCAGATAAACCCGAAAACGTACAACTTTACGCACGAAGACGCGTCATCACCATCTGATTAACATGCAGTTATTTAACATCCCAAAGCTAGAAGAAGCGCCTAAAGTACTAAATATAGAACCAAGAGTAAACTCTGGAGTTGATCATGATGGAATCCTCCTCCGCGTAAAATCCGGAACAGTCAGCTGCGCGTGAAAGCGGTTCGTGGACGTCAGAGTCCTTCCTCCGGTCTCTGAGTGGACCCTGGTCCGGCTTACCTTTGTCCAGCAGCGCTTTAACGATCCCGGAGCCCACGGTGCCCGCACCCCCGAGCGCCAACACGACCCTGTCCGAGTTCGACATGCTGGCTGGAGGATGGAGAGGTGGAGGACGGAGGTGGAGCTGCGGACTTGTGCGGAGCATCTCATCCAACACGGGCTGCTTTAAACCAGACCACCCCCCACCCCCCCCTTCCCGCCGGTGTCACCGAGGCCACGCCCGCGGATCACCTACGGGGCTCCCCGCCGCCGCATTCCCCGGGACGGTGCGTTCTTCACTCCCGTATTACAGCCGGCATGGCGCTTTAAAGGGGTGAAATGCTGCCATCTAGCGGATGGAACACAACACGTAAGGTCCAGGGACAATGTCTCGTTTTGCATTCTCACAAACATCAACGTTAACTTACAGAAGATAAATAAACATTTGGGTGCTACCACTGCATCCGTTTCTGGGGGGAAACTCTGAACACACGCCACTGTGTTCGCCACAAGATGGCAGTATTCAGCGCACAAATGGCAACCTGCTGCATTCATCACATCTGTCTGGCAACACTGGAACTCGACCGTTGTCAACGATAAAAAATAGGCTATTTATAAAAAAAAAAGCATTTATTTATTTCTCTGAAGATCAAAAACGACAACTTATGAATAAATAATGTTGTATTTTGTTTATATTTTTGGCAAATAAACAGTTTTACTAGATGCTTTGTGGAACTAGGACACAATTATTAAAAAAGATACTGTATTTAATACGGGGAAATAACTGACAGAAATCACATTCTTTTTACATTTTAAATCGTATTTTATTTTGCAGATTCTTTATATAAATTCATACAAACATTCATCCATTCATTCCAAAATAATACATAAAATTATATTTTCAAACATCACAAGGATTAAAATCAGAAAGCCGTCAGAACTATTTATGATTAAAATGGGTTGAAATCCTGTCTTCCACGTGCATATCTATCTACCCTGTATTTTAGTCATATTTGTATCATTGCTCAATTTTTAAATAAAAATTATATAAAAAAGAAAAGAAAATTAAAAACGGACCAGCATTGCTTTGTGCGGTGATCGCTTCTGCGCAGGCGTGGCTCCCCTGGAACGGACCCCATCTGTTAAATGCCCGGATGAGAGTTACAAAAAACAAAAAACGCATGAAATGAACGTAGTATTTCTTGATGACGTCTTAAAACAAAATCAACACGCTAACAACAGATAATGTTATTTGCTATTTCACACTAAAATGTGTCATTCTAATGCGAACGCGAACTATTCTTTCTTACCCTTTCCGCTTTCCGTAGTATCTGGGGAAATCCGTGCCACGTGACAATGTTTACTTTATCGTAGACAATCGAGCAGCTAATTGGCCTCACGGCGACGACTGCGCGCGGCCGGAAATGTTTTAGTGACCCGCGTTGGCTCAGCAACACCCGAAAGAAGCACGAGACGCGGGTGAGTGCACGCGCGCATCGACCCAACCTCGACCGGACGCTGAGCCGTGGGCAGCGTTAGCTTAGCCCCGACACAGCTGAGATGTCATTCATTAATCCGGAGATCTCGTGTTGCCTTGCGTGTCGGCGCGTGAGGGAATCTTCTGGAACCCCAGACGTGATCATACCGTGATGACCGCGGCTCGCTCATCACTTCGGCGTGTGTAAAAATCACTACGGACGTCGTCTTCACAACGTTTTAACGGGTCTGCGTAGATCTGCTGCTACTTCCTGGGTCTTTCCCCCACACATTAAACACGCTGGTCGGGGACCAGTCCTAACAGTCCACTTGTCTTTGGCTTTAAGAACATGAAGAAGTGCCTTATAGTAATGAAACTCTTATTTAAGACGAGCTGGTACGAAGTCTGGCGTGAATGCCTCGCCATGAAAAAAGACAAACACCCACTCGCTTAGTCGGTGTGGAGATCGGTGAAGCTAACGCTTGAACTACCGGTAGCTAGTTCAGGTAACGTAAAAAAAAAAGCTGGCTTGTTAGGAATGTAACGGTGACGTCACTTAATGGTTTCTTCCTTTCACTTAAGTCAAGTTTCACTTTCGATTATTAAATATAAAGTTATTCACGCTTTCCAAACGGAGTATTTAATGCTGCCTTCAGGAGGCATCGGAATTCTGTTAAATAATACTGAGAGATCATTTGGATCCCTGCGTTCCGAGTCGTGGAGACCAGAACCTGTTGACATGGGTTTCAACCAAACGGCTATAATTGACTGAAATCCTGCAACATTAAGGAGTGCGGTGGTTCGATTCCTCATCGCCGTGTCCCGCTTGTGTCCCCTCCCAGCTGGATGAAAGAGATGAGTGTCAGAGATCTGGTGACCACCTACGGCCGCAGTCTGGAGCAGCAGATCCAGGGACGCGGCTCCACCCTGGCGTGCCGAGACGAGACGCTGTGGCAGCAGGCGGAGGGCCTGCTGAAGGACGGGGTCGCCATGGAGACCCACTGCCTGGGTCTGGACCCCTGAGGGTGATGGAGGAGTCGCTCGCAGCCTCGGCGGCGGCCGGAGCTGGGCGAGTCAAAGCCCGAGGCGGGCTCCGGGGTCTCGCCAAAGCCTTCGAGGTCCTGGAGCAGGCGGCTCTGAACCTGTACCTCGGTCCCTGGAGGGACGAGTACAAAGTAGTCAAGGTTGGCTCGTAAATTTCACTTCTCCAACTCCACACTTTAAGTCCAAAGTTGTGTGTTTTGGTGTGATTTAATAATAAACCCTGTTTTCCTTCCCGTGTCCCAGATGTACTCGGGCATGTTCACCCACTACATCAAACCGGTGCTGTCCATGCCACAGATCGAGAAGCTGTTCGGGTTGCTAGGATACCAGTCCAGCTCGCCTCGCCACGAGCAGCTCCGCCTCCAGGCGCCGCACGGCGGCTCCGCCTCGCCGGACGACCTCCTCTGCCTGTCCTGTGCCTTCTTTCTGGCTCGGTGTGAGTGTCGCCTCCTGCTGGCGGCTCTGGGGAAGCACATGGGCGACGCCCAGTGGGAGCTGAGCGTGGTGAGGGAGAGGCAGAGAGGAAACGGCCTACAGGTAGGTCTGACGGCCGGGCGTTACACGTGGATGTTCTTTGGTTCTGTATGCGGAGAGAAGCGCAGCATCAGGATGTGTGCAGATTTAAATACCAATAAGATCCGGTTTCTGCGCACAATACAGATCAAGAAAATGCAGGAAAAGTGACTGTTTTTGGTACTTTATTTTGATAATAATTAGCATTCAACAGCTGCTCATTGGTCCTAATTCTTACTTTAACAGTAAAGAGACACACTGGCATTCTGTCAATGAAACCAGAAATCATAGAAATGGTTGTCTTTAGAATTCGCTGATTACAAAACATTAAAACTGGATGAACTCTTTAAACGACGGCAGCAAAGTCAGCAGAGCGTCAGTTAGTCCTGACTAGAAACTATCAGGTTTTAAGGCAACAAACACTGAGTCTCCGTCTTTGTGAGCTCAGCTGTTCCACTACAGAGACACTGACCTCTGGTGGCGTCTGCTGGTCACTACATCACATCAACAGCGTCGTAGAACGAGCAGCGTCTGGATTAATACTTCCCCTCGTACACCGTAATCTAAACGGAATGCCTGGAACGCATCATCAACGTGATCCCGGTGAACATGTGATCTGCATCTCAACAGGTTGCCCTGGACAACGCCAAGAAGACCCTCGGGGTCAACCAGCCGCCGATGGAGCGTTTTGACGGCGAGGCGGACGTGGACTTGTACACCGACGAGCACCTTCACCGGGGGCAGAGTGAGGCGGTCGTCAATGACAACGGGAGCCCCTGCTCTTTGACCTGGGTAAGTCAGAGCGGCGCATCGGCTGCCACCAACGGAGTGGCGCCCTTGTCCTGCTCGTCCGCTTCGCTGCTCGCCAGAGAGCACGTCTGCATCTCCACGCTCAGCTGCCAGCTGGCCAAGACGTCGCCGCCGGAGTCAGAAGCCGCCCAGAGCGCCCGGCCGGGCCGGCGTCCCTGCGAGGAAGAGTCGAGGTTCGACCACGGCGACTCCCCGTTGCGCAGCCTGCAGGCGGAGGCCATGGGGCTCAAGGCGGACGCCGGCGACCACCGCTGCAGCTGCCTGCAGGCGAAGCACCTCTGCCTCAAACTCTGCACCGACTGCAACATCACCCACGACATCGCCTGTGACTTCCTGCAGCCCTGCTACACAGAGAAGCACCGCATGGTGTTCCCCGACGACACGCCGGGCGGCCTGGAGGAGGAGCTGAGGGTGCTGGCTTCGCCGCCGGGCGGCTCACCCACGCTGTCCGGCAGCAGCACGGCCATGTCCTCCCTGGCGCTCTGCGATGACCCCAAAGCGATGATGGCGTGCCTCCACCCGATCGCCTACCACGAGTGCTGCGACCTCGCCCAGCTGGACCCCCAGGCGCTGTGCGTCAGCTGCGGCGTCTTCCACTCGGGGTCCTGCAGGGAGATAGACTTCTGCCAGACTCACCACGAGATCCGGCCGCTGGGGGTGTGCTCCTGTGGCCGGGCCTGCGCCCGGAAGCCGCTGGTGCTCTGCAGGTACTGCGGGAACGAGTACTGCAGCGACTGCTGGTACAGGAACCCCGTGGTGTGCAGCTGCGGCCAGACGTTCGACCAGTCGTCTTCCGTGTGATTTGAAAAGCGCCGCGATAACGAGGCACAGCTGGAAGAATCACCGTGCCTTAAATCTGTGACTGGAAACAAAATTAAAAAAAGAAGAATGAATCAGACGTTGCCTTGAGCCGGTACTGCTCTGTTTTTCTATTTTGGTGCTTTCATCCAGCCCTTCTGTACGTTGCCATATTTCCCCGACTCAGCATTTTCAAGCCGTCCCGTGTTGTTGAGACTTGAACCTGTGATCAGTTTGTGCTCTTCAATGTCATTTAACGTGAAGCACAAGAGCGTTTTCATCTGTATCTGTTGCTTGCATCGACGGTGGGGAGAAAAAAAAGTCAAGAAGCCACTTTTCTTTGTCAAATGTGTTTAATATAAAACTTGAGAATAAAGATGGGAATGAGACGGACTGTTGGTATGGAAGCTAGGGCTGTCAAATGCTCAAAAATGCATTCGAATATTCCCTTTAAAATAACGCGTATATTGGAACATATTTGAATTTCTGGTTGCGTATTCGAGCTGGGATCGGCTCCAGCCCCCCCGTGACCCTGAATACAGGATGAGTGGTAGACAATGGATGGATGGATGGATGGGTTGCGTATTCGGCACGTCAATAACAGGACAGATTAATACGAGACATAACTACTTGTATTGGTCATTTATTTAAGTTTAAACAGATTTAATAACATTAAGAAAATGAACTGATGGCCAAGACCGCAGATCTCTCCCAAATATGGCAGGCTTCCTTCAGGGATTGAAACAAATATTATGAACATTAATTGAAGTTTTACAGTATAGAACCGACATTTATTTATTATTTTTTTACGTATGAATCGAATGTTAATTTTCCCATTCTAAAGTCTGTTTTACAATATTTGTTGATGGCCCTGATGGAAGCGCCGCTGAAGAGAAGAATTCTGGGTCAAAACGGCCTTCAGTGTTCAGGTTTTATTTCTAGATTGTTTTCCTGAAATGTTCTGAAACTTGAATTTAGGAAAAATCTATAAAGTGGTAAAATAAAGGGCACCATGTGGATTATCCAGGCGTGGACCGATACCTGATATTTGTCTGCAGTGAGAAAACAAAGTGTCCAAGTTCAGAAGAACACAAGAGTATTGAAAAGCATTAAATTCACAAACGTTTCAACGTGAACGCCAACAGGATCAGCAGCTTGATGATGAAGATGAAATCATAAATAAATAAATTACAGACCAGAGAAGTTTTAAAATAAAATGAGTTTACCTGTAAATCAGCTTTAAACCCGACAGATGATCATAAAAACTATGAATATGGACACAGGTAATCTCTTCTTATTTGTTTCCATGTGTTGTTTGTAACACGCGGAAAGTTCCTGCTTTGTGTTGATTTCAGTGTCCCGGGGAGATAGATCAGACATTCAGGTCCAGGTCTCTGACCTGACGACGCTCTAGTCGTTGTGCTCCTGCCAGTTGATGTTGATGAAGGTCTTGCTGTCCATGCGGTCCACGTAGAGGACCCCGTCCAGGTGGTCCATCTCGTGCTGGAGGATCCGGGCCGGCCAGCCACTGGCCTGCCACGAGACCGCTTCACCCTTCTCGTTCAGACCTGGAGGGGGAGGGGGACAAGACCAGGACCACGCACAGGAACACATTTAGCCAACTAACTAAAACTAAACTCTATTATAGAGGTCTTCAACATACAGGCCAAGGACCCCCAAGGCCTCTAGACCCGGTGGAGGGACCCCCAAGGCCTATATAGACCCCCAAGGCCTCTATAGACCCCCAAGGCCTATAGACCCGGTGGAGGGACCCCCAAGGCCTCTAGAGACCCAGTGGAGGGACCCCCAAGGCCTATAGGGACCCGGTGGAGGGACCCCCAAGGCCTATAGACCCGGTGGAGGGTCTATAGAGGCCTCTAGAGACCCGGTGGAGGGACCCCCAAGGCCTATAGGGACCCGGTGGAGGGACCCCCAAGGCCTATAGACCCGGTGGAGGGTCTATAGAGGCCTCTAGAGACCCGGTGGAGGGTCTATTTTGGTACGTCTACGTCACATTTCTCAACGTAATATTAAACAAACCTTTTATACGTTGTATTCATGTTAAGGTGGCCCCCCCTGCAGTAACCCAGTGACCCTCTAGGGGTCCCGGAGCCCCTGTTGAAGACCTTTGCTGTCTCCATCCAGCTTTGGTTAAACTTAACGTGGTGAACGGAGGGTCATGTGACTAAACGTACCGGACACTTCCACGGACAGGTAGCGTGGCACCGTGGCGGAGAAGCCTGCGATGCTTTCACACGCTTCCTGAAAGAGCGCTGTCCGGCCGTCCAGGACTCTCAGACAGGGGTTGACGAAGACCCTCAGGGGCTGCACCGACAGGCCGAGGCGCTCCCTCGACGCCGGCGAGCTCTCCTCCAGCATCTTCTCAGGGTACTCCAGAGCCAGGATGCGGAGCGGCACGCCGATCTGAGGCGCGCTCAGGCCCACGCACTCCAGCTTCCGCATCACTCTGACCAGCGTGGCGATGACCCGCTGGACCTCCGGGCCGGCGATGGACGCGGGGTCGGCGGCCGCCGCGTGGGCACGCAGCACCGGGTCGCCGACCTGGCACACGTGGCTGTACGGCGGGCTGGGGGGGGAGATCAGCTTACGCTTCACGTACTGGAGGTAAGGACGCACCTTGGCGTGGCTGGCGTGGCCGCGGGCTGCAGGTGGGCGGGGGGAGGGGCTGGTGGCGAACCCCACCCTGGACCGCAGGAGCAGCAGCACACAGGACCGGGTGTTCATGGTGGAGCTGGAGGAAGAATCAACACAAGGACGTTTAATTCTCGGTAGGTCAGACCGGTTCTCCCACAACACATTTCTATTATCTAACTAGATGGACGTTGTCATGGTGACCATTTTCTCATAGACTTCTATACAACCAGAGAGGAGTCGCCCCCTGGTGGCCAGCAGAGAGAACGACAGTTTCCTTTCAACTTAAGAGTTGCTGCCTTTGAAAAAACATGAATCGTATCAGTTAACATGAACGTAACTTCCTCAACACTGAACGTGTCTTGGCAGTTAAACTCCGCCGGCGGGGTACGCAGATGACCCACAACACGCGCGCCCACTCAACTGCCGCTCCGAGCCAGGAAGCTAACGGTTAGCATGTCGGTGTAGCTAAGATGTAGACGTCGCTATGCTACTAGCTAATCATAGCATTCCGCATTTAAAGACAGCGCGTCGTTCCGTTACCTCACACCGACGTGTTCGCCTCCATGCCGGCTGAAAGGGGGAGATATTCCGGTCTGAAGGTGAACGAAGCGGGGACTCTAAAGTTCTGTGTAACAACTTCCGGGTAAATAAACTTCAAAATAAAGGTCGACGCGTTTCGTGGGCGTCGCTATTCTTTTTTCTCTTTTAGTGGTTGATTTTTTTAAACATAATTCACTAGAAGCTTTCTGTAACATGTATTTAACCATCAACGCTACTTACTCTACTTCAAGTTGATGTTTTAATTGTTATCCTTCAGCACAGTTACTTTACGAGACTTTATTTTGAAAAGCCGGGCGAGTGTGACAGGGGAAGCGCTTTGTAACCCCACCCCTTCACCCGGACTTGCCGGTGCATGTCCCGCTTGGCGGTCCACAACACCCGGCGGAGCTCCGGAGCCCCGGCAAGGGTCTGATGGAGGGAGAGCCGCAGAAGGACCCCAAGTTCCCGCTGTGGATCATCGAGTATGTCTGGGCTCACAAGACGACGGAGATACAGGACGGTCAGTTCACCTCCCACTTTATAATATATCTTATATCTTATATCCAAACTAAGGAAGCATCATTCAGATGATCTCAAACTCGTGAATTTAGCACAAAACAATGGTTTATCAGTTGTTTTTGGTTGTTGCTATCATCTCTTCTTATTAACCCTTTAAAGACGTGTAAACATCACCACTGAGAGAGGGAGAGATATTATTTAAGTGATTATATTCTATTGTATTGTAAAATATAAGTATTGCATAATATATACTGTTTATATTATTGCTATGAATCAATGTCAATGTGTATTACCCTTTATTGTGTACCATTCTAATATTTTGGACAAATTATATATATTTTGATGCTTTGGCAACATTTTTACTGAAACTTTAATGCCTATAAATCCACATTTAATTTAATTGAGAGAGAGAGAGAGAGTAGAGAAGTCTATGAGAAAATGGTCCTACTTCTCTCTGCTGGCCACCAGGGGGCGACTCCTCTCTGGTTGTATAGAAGTCTATGAGAAAATGGTCCTACTTCTCTCTGCTGGCCACCAGGGGGCGACTCCTCTCTGGTTGTATAGAAGTCTATGAGAAAATGGTCCTACTTCTCTCTGCTGGCCACCAGGGGGCGACTCCTCTCTGGTTGTATAGAAGTCTATGAGAAAATGGTCCTACTTCTCTCTGCTGGCCACCAGGGGGCGACTCCTCTCTGGTTGTATAGAAGTCTATGAGAACATGGTCCTACTTCTCTCTGCTGGCCACCAGGGGGCGACTCCTCTCTGGTTGTATAGAAGTCTATGAGAAAATGGTCCTACTTCTCTCTGCTGGCCACCAGGGGGCGACTCCTCTCTGGTTGTATAGAAGTCTATGAGAAAATGGTCCTACTTCTCTCTGCTGGCCACCAGGGGGCGACTCCTCTCTGGTTGTATAGAAGTCTATGAGAAAATGGTCCTACTTCTCTCTGCTGGCCACCAGGGGGCGACTCCTCTCTGGTTGTATAGAAGTCTATGAGAACATGGTCCTACTTCTCTTTAGGGGGGGCAGGGATTCAGAATAAAAAGCAGACCCAGATTCAGATTGCGTTCACTAACTTTGTAGGCCTGATGAATGTTAAACCCCAGAGGAGGATCATGTGACTTCCATGTCGGTTCTTCACAGTCGTGGATCCGTCCGATTGGCCGGACCTGGACTCCCAGCCTCTGAGCCTCCAGGACTCATGGCGGCTGCGTGTGGCTTCGGCCCGGGTCTATTCCATCGTGAAGACCAGGGACATGGAACACTTCGAGAGGGTGATGGGCTTCCTGGAGGCCACTTACAGACTCCTACCCAGACTGGTGACCCCCATCAAACACATGAAGATCATGTTCGGCCTCAAGACCATGGTACGGAGGAGTTTTGCTGTTTTAAATTTGAATGTCAGCATCATGCTTTAGTGTCTCTCTCGCTGTCTTCCAGGTCATCATGTGGATGCTCAGCGAGGGTCGAGGGATGGTCGACACCGTGTTGAAAACCAGCCACTTCTTCCCAAGAACACTCCCACAGTACCAAGATCAGTGTGTGAGGATCCCACGTCGCCTCCCTGCATAGTTTGATTCATTGATACAAGAACATCTCATTTAATGTGATGAACAAGTGACAGAATAAGTAGACTGAATACTGACCATTGGATTGGTACAAATATGGACTTTACCACACCTGGAAGGGGCTGGAAATGCTTGAAAAGTGCTTGAATTTGACTCAAGTAAAGGTGAACCCTGTAATTCATGTGCTTTTCTGGCTTCAGACTCAACGTGAGATGTTCCTGATGAGGCAGACCCATCTGGACTTCAAGGCTCTGGCTCAAGCTCTCGCTGTGGACAAGGACCAGCTGGACGAGTTCATGAAGGTCCGTTCACTTTGCCGAGCTCATCTCATGTGTCAGTCTCTCCATTATTTCACTAAGTACACAGACTGATGTTGGTGTCCAGCAGGGAGCGCTGCAGAGCCACGTTTAGAAGTCAGTCCATCAGCAGGACTAGAACAGGATCAGGACTTAAGTTTATGGTCTCAGTCTCTAGTTTCAAGTCTTCTTCAATCCAGCATGATGTTCATTTAGTACATTATGGTCCATTTAGAGTCCACCAGACCAGAAAGCAGGGGATGCTTTATGGGGCGGGGCTTACCTGCTGATTGACAGGTCCATTTAGAGTCCACCAGACCAGAAAGCAGGGGGTGCTTTAGGGGGCGGGGCGTCGGTGTTTTGGCGGTGACATGTTCTCTGCTCGCCGTCTTCCAGAGCCGGATGGAGGAGCAGTACGGTGAACGTTACGCCCAGAAAGTCGTGGAGAGACTGCTGCACTACCTGCAACAGTTGGAGGCGGAGTTACCGAGAGACACCTACGTGGATCAGGTGAGTGTGGTAGCTTCCACGAAGTGACGTCACCATGGCGACGGCAGGAAGTTGTCACTGAATGCCTGTGTGTCTGGACCAGATCCTGAAGAAAGGGAGTCCTGTGACGGAGGAGGAGAAGCTGCTGCTGGAGGTCGTGACCTCCGACTCCACCAACATCGCCACGACGCTGAAGAAGATGCTGCTGCACTGTGGTGAGAAAACACAAACTCACTTCAACAACCGTTTATCATTTTCAACATACATTTAAAAAAAATGTTTCCCTGAAACGAGCCAGGACTCTTCCCGTTCCGATAACACCTCTTATACATCGTTCCTCCTTAATGAAACTCCCTAAAATCCCCTCCCCCGCTCTTTTAGACGTTGCTTCCTGTCGTCCGGCCAGGATTTCTCCGTCAAGGGAAGCCAGCGCTTCCTGTCCACAGGTATCTCCTCTGTTGGTGGAGAGTGTCGATGCTGCTCCACAAGTGGAGGAGGATGGCGAGGAGGTGGAGAGGACTCGGGAAGATGGCGTTGAAGGTGGAGGCGAGGTGATCTCCGCCCGTCGGTTCTGCTCCAAACACCAACGCTGGTCCAGCAGCATCCTGCAGGCATGTCCCGACCCTGAGGAGCTCCGGGCCGACGCATCCTCGTCCCCGCTGCTGTTCCCGTCGTCCTCGTCCACCGCCTCGTCACAGGACCTCACGCCCTCTGACATCATGCCGGGCCCCTTTGACATCATCCCGTGCCCCTCTGACATCATTCTGGGCCCCTCTGACATCATCCCAGGCCCCTCTGACATCATTCTGTGCCCACCTGACCGACCGTCACTGACCTCGGCTCACCTTCAGACGGCGGTCCAGACGTCTGAACGAGCAAACCCGGGAAATGAGCCTGGACCGCCAAGTGATGCGTCCCAAAGGGGGCCTCCACCGAATCCCCAGTCCAGAGACCCTCAGCGGCCCTTCCCGTTGTTGCCAGTGGTCCAACTGGTAGACATCCTGGCGTGTTGCAGTCCTGCGGTACAGACCTCGGCAGACCGCCGCCCCTCAGGGAACAGCGCCACGCCTCCAGGATTGATGATGGACACCACGCCGGACCGAACAGATGCCGTGTCCCCGGCGGACCCCCCCAACATCCCCTCTCACTCTACCGGCCGTCAGCCAGCAACACGACAATCTATTCACGAACTGTCTAGAAGGTTCAGGTTGACCCGTGCATCCTCCAGACCATCTCAGGCTCTGGTGGATGGATCTGGTCTCAACCCTCCAGCCAAGCAGTTAGACGAGAGTCCCTCTATCTTTTGGACCGGTGGTACGTTCGGACCGGACACCCGAGTCTCTGGACCTCCGACGGCAGGTTGTGCTGCTGACCAGATCCCCCCATCAACAGGATCCCCTGGAAACGTTGCCCCTCAGAACTCCTTCAAACCTGGTCCTCGTATACACAACTATGGTCGTGGACCCACCTCAGACTCAGACCGCCTCGTTGGAGGGTTTGAGCCCGGCGGCGTCTGTGGAGCTCAGCTGAGGCTCTCGCTGCAGAGTCAGGAGTTGCTGTTGCAGTCCACGCTGCTGCAGCCCTACGTCGCCCTCCGCAGACTGAGTGCTCAGCAGCGTCGCCATGACGACGACGAGGAGGGGAGAGAAGAGGATGCAGATTCTTCTTTTGACGTGAACACGCTCTACTCCAGCAGTGGCAGCGAGGACTCGTTTGATTCTGACGACCCGGAATACACACCTCGCTAGAGAGTAGAGTAGCTACGTGGGGGGGGGGGGGGGGGGCGTTTCCATGGCGACACTTCTTATATTCGGTCTGTGGGCTGCACGAATGAATGTTGTTTTTTTCCAACAAGTCAAATGAAGAAGACTTTTTAACTTAAATATGAACCTTTTATTAATGTTGCTCTACGTTGTGTGAGTCATCTTCAGACTCTTTAAAAAGACTGATATGAGATCAGTATTAAAGGCCATACATGACGTCAGACCGACTTTTAGCAACAAAGAAAATATTGTGAATATTTTGTATGTAAATAAAAGGTGTGAAATCACCATGTCAGTGTGAGGTTCTGGAAAGTTTACAATCAGAAAGATTATCGCAATCACAATACCGGTTCACTGACCTCAGTGGTAACGACCCTACAAGACATCCAACACCTGCGAGTCAGCCAGAACTACCGCTTTAAAAACCTGGATCTGGTTGCACAAAACTAGGATTAAGACATCCAGGATAAGTGAGTGAGCTGAGCTCAATCGATCCAAAACAAGAGCGTCCAGGCTTAATTGGTTGCACAAAGACCAAGCCAGGATGAGCAGACATGGATTCATCAAGCCAGGTGAAACCAATCCTGGATAGGTGGCGCTCACGGCTCCCTCAAACAGACCCCGCAACTGCAAGATCGCCGGTTCGATCCCCAGTTCCTCCTAGTTAGCATTTACCTAACCTTAGCTCTTACTCTAACCAAGGAAAGATCATATACATTCACTGAAGGAATAATATGAGAACTAAATGCAGATGTTTTGCTAGGAATGTCATCAAAACGTACTTTAATACTCTCCTTCTCTAAAACAACGGGTTACAATATTATGACTTTATTCTCAAACTCTGTGAATTTTTATTTTTTCTCTGTGGCTCTAATATTCCGTCATTTTATATATAGCCTTATAGTCTATGGGAAACTGTAAATGACCTAATGATAGCAACATCATCTAAAATCTATCTATAATTATCCAAAATGATTGAAATGAATGATCACAAACGTTTAAATACTGACAGTGGGTCTAGTTATATGTGATAACGGTGTGTAGTGGGCAGTGGAATAACTATTGGTTTCTGTTTGTGGTGACTGCTGACTGAGATAAGGGATGAGATTAAATAGATCCTGGAGCCTGGTCTGGAGCAGGCTCACTCCACAGAATAAATCTCCATGGTAACCTCTACCATAACATATCCTACTGCCCCCTATCCCGCTTTTGTGCAACCGGATCACGGATAAGTTGAGCCAGGATAACCAAGATATCCCGGCTTAATCCCTTATCCTAGTTTTGTGCAACGGGCCCCTGGTCCAGCTGGCAACGATGAGGCTCTCCATGTTCTATGTTGCTATACAGAGTCTAGACCCCTTTTTAGGAAGTGAAGGTGGACTAACTTGTCTGGACCTTTGCACGCCCACTAGGAATCACGTCTCCTTCCTCTGGCCAACGTCTGAAACCGGCTCAGACCTGAATGGCGTATCAGGGTCAGCACCGAGGCCAGCGGTCTTGGCCCCCCTGGTTTGCATATGTACACACTGCAGGAGGTAAAACCAGGACACTGATCACCATTGACCCCAGCATGGATCTGTTAAAGAAAGCTCATAGAGCTGGACACAGGACGAGAGTCGCCTTTCAAAGCCGCATATCTGTATAGAGCTAGGCTAGCTATAAAAGGCTAGGATAGATGTATAAAGCTAGGACAGCTGTATAAAGCTAGGACAGCTGTATAAAGCTAGGATAGCTGTATAAAGCTAGGATAGCTATATAAAGCTAGGGTAGATGTATAAAGCTAGGGTAGATGTATAAAGTTAGGATAGCTGTATAAAGCTAGGGTAGATGTATAAAGCTAGAGCAGATGTATAAAGCTAAGATAGCTGTATAAAGCTAGAGTAGATGTATAAAGCTAGAGTAGATGTATAAAGCTAGGATAGATGTATAAAGCTAGAGTAGATGTATAAAGCTAGGATAGCTGTATAAAGCTAGGATAGCTGTATAAAGCTAGGGTAGAAGTATAAAGCTAGGATAGCTGTATAAAGCTAGAGTAGATGTATAAAGCTAGAGTAGATGTATAAAGCTAGAGTAGATGTATAAAGCTAGGGTAGATGTATAAAGCTAGAGTAGATGTATAAAGCTAGAGTAGATGTATAGAGCTAGGATAGATGTATAAAGCTAGGGTAGATGTATAAAGCTAGAGTAGATGTATAAAGCTAGAGTAGATGTATAGAGCTAGGATAGCTGTATAAAGCTAGGGTAGATGTATAAAGCTAGAGTAGATGTATAAAGCTAGAGTAGATGTATAAAGCTAGAGTAGATGTATAGAGCTAGGATAGCTGTATAAAGCTAGAGTAGATGTATAAAGCTAGGATAGCTGTATAAAGCTAGAGTAGATGTATAAAGCTAGAGTAGATGTATAAAGCTAGAGTAGATGTATAAAGCTAGGATAGATGTATAAAGCTAGGGTAGATGTATAAAGCTAGAGTAGATGTATAAAGCTAGGGTAGATGTATAAAGCTAGAGTAGATGTATAAAGCTAGGATAGATGTATAAAGCTAGGGTAGATGTATAAAGCTAGGATAGCTGTATAAAGCTAGAGTAGATGTATAAAGCTAGAGTAGATGTATAAAGCTAGAGTAGATGTATAAAGCTAGGATAGCTGTATAAAGCTAGAGTAGATGTATAAAGCTAGGATAGCTGTATAAAGCTAGGGTAGATGTATAAAGCTAGGATAGCTGTATAAAGCTAGAGTAGATGTATAAAGCTAGGATAGCTATATAAAGCTAGAGTAGATGTATAAAGCTAGGATAGCTGTATAAAGCTAGGGTAGATGTATAAAGCTAGAGTAGATGTATAAAGCTAGAGTAGATGTATAAAGCTAGGATAGCTGTATAAAGCTAGGGTAGATGTATAAAGCTAGAGTAGATGTATAAAGCTAGGATAGCTGTATAAAGCTAAGGTAGATGTATAAAGCTAGGATAGCTGTATAAAGCTAGGATAGATGTATAAAGCTAGGATAGATGTATAAAGCTAGAGTAGATGTATAAAGCTAGGATAGCTGTATAAAGCTAGAGTAGATGTATAAAGCTAGAGTAGATGTATAAAGCTAGGATAGCTGTATAAAGCTAGAGTAGATGTATAAAGCAAGCTAGGATAGGTGTATAAAGCTAGAGTAGATGTATAAAGCTAGGATAGCTGTATAAAGCTAGAGTAGATGTATAAAGCAAGCTAGGATAGGTGTATAAAGCTAGAGTAGATGTATAAAGCTAGAGTAGATGTATAAAGCTAGAGTAGATGTATAAAGCTAGGATAGCTGTATAAAGCTAGAGTAGATGTATAAAGCTAGAGTAGATGTATAAAGCTAGAGTAGATGTATAAAGCTAGAGTAGATGTATAAAGCTAGGGTAGATGTATAAAGCTAGGATAGCTGTATAAAGCTAGAGTAGATGTATAAAGCTAGGATAGCTGTATAAAGCTAGGGTAGATGTATAAAGCTAGGATAGCTGTATAAAGCTAGGGTAGATGTATAAAGCTAGGATAGATGTATAAAGCTAGAGTAGATGTATAAAGCTAGGATAGCTGTATAAAGCTAGAGTAGATGTATAAAGCTAGGGTAGATGTATAAAGCTAGGATAGCTGTATAAAGCTAGAGTAGATGTATAAAGCTAGGATAGCTGTATAAAGCTAGGGTAGATGTATAAAGCTAGGATAGCTGTATAAAGCTAGGATAGCTGTATAAAGCTAGGGTAGATGTATAAAGCTAGGATAGATGTATAAAGCTAGAGTAGATGTATAAAGCTAGGATAGCTGTATAAGGCTAGGGTAGATGTATAAATCTAGAGTAGATGTATAAAGCTAGAGTGAGTGTTTACCTGATTTGGTTTCTATTTTTGCATGTCAGGGCCACCCAATCGCTGCAGCAAACCCGAGTTTCGCCTCTTGGCATCTAAACACTTTGTTTTAGTACAAGATGATTTCATGGCCTGGCTTTCCTTGGTCACATGTAGTTTGTTTGTACACGTACGCCAGCAGGACGGAGGCCGGGATCAAAGTTCTGAGGGTCCACCCTGTGTGAGTGTTGACTTATTATATAACGCCCTATTAATAGGAAAGTCCACCCAAAAAAAACAGAATGTATCCGACAACATTCACAGTCATCTCGTCAACAAAGCTAACATGTTGACGTGCTTAGACGATGTGGCGGGAAATCGAATCATGAAAGATCACCATGGTGACCGAGCTGTAGCTGTTTAGTTGTTAAGAAAATGCCTCTGATTATTGAAATATGGCGTGTTAGAAAACAATGAATACTTCTTTGTTTCCAATGACACTTTGACACGTTTTAATTTTCTGGGGAATTTCTGTCATTTCTGTCAATTCTCTGTAAGTATACAATACTTACACTAAGTCTACAGTCGAAGACTGCCTTTAAAGGTCACAGCTTGGTTTGCTTCAGCCTCGGACCGGCTCTGCTACCTTAAGCACTAGTTTCACAGACTAACCATGAACAAAGTTAACAAACTCAAATCCCTCTTGTGTTTTCTGACCAGTTAGACCAGTTCTGCATGGCTGGGAGGGGGGGGGGGGGGGGGGGGCTTTGCCTGCTGGTGGTGGGTGGAGCTGGGATCTCCCATCCTAAAGCCTTTATATATATATATTGTGTTTGTTTGGTTATTTGCTTACAAAGTTACTGTTGTTGGTTCTGCAGATTCAATCATTACACAATAGTATACAATGTACACAAGTTTACATTTACATGTACATTTACATGTACAATTAGGTGAGTCATGCTATGCAGAGTGGAGGTGAAGTCTGAACAGGTGAGTCTTGAGCCTTTTCCGGAAGATGGCAGTGACTCTGCTGTCCTGACATTATTCAGGAGTTCGTTCCACCACTGAGGACCAGAACAGAGAAGAGTCTGGACTTTGCTGAGCCACATTAGTTTGATTTCAGCGATGGTGGTACCAGCCGGCCAGCTGAAGTAGAGGAGCGAAGTGCTCGCTTCGGGGCATGAGGTTTGACCAGTGTTTGAAGGTAGACAGGTGCCGTTCCATTGATGGCCCTGAAGGCCAGTGCCATCGTCTTGAAGTAAAAGTACGCAACAGGAGACCGTTTTAACTCTCAAGGCCTCCTGACCCCCCAAAAAGAAAAGAAGGTCTGGTTCCTTTGAACTTGAGAAGTTCAGGTCAGTCCCAACATCAAACAGACTTCCCACCAGACATAATGTTCCACTTCCATATTTTCACGGCTCAATTCTTTTGTGTTTCGTTACTTCTTTATTTTTTTTGCTTCACGTTCCAACTTTATCAGTAACTCAGAAAAGTTATTTATAATTGCTCTGTAGTTTCTGGGGCAGGTTCCCCAAAGATGTGGATGTGTTGATTGGTGATAAATGAATCTTCGGAATCAGGCAGGTGGAATGAGAATGATCTTTATTTAAACGGATATCAAGCCTGCTTCTGAAACCCGTACGGCTGCACCCGGTTGTTCCGAATCCTGAATCCCGAGTCTATCCTAGAGTCTCTGCACCTGTTCCACCTGGGAGTCCTATCTTACCCTTGGATCTAAGGGAATCCAGCTCTCCCTACCACATGTCTGTCTTTTAAAGCCCTCTACTTCCTGATCGGTCTTCTTCTCGCTCATCCTGTCGCCCTAGTACATTTATCAGTGATCAGACAGCTAAGCTTAGTTTACAGCTAGGCCTCCTCTCGTCTTCCTCCTACCTAAACATTCCTTACACCTTCACTCATGCAACATCTGGTTATAGTTAAGTCTAACTAGAACGTGTTAGTTAAGTCTAACTAGAACGTGTTGTTGTTCAACTAACCAGATACTTCAGCAGGATGAGCTCAACCCTCGTCTTCCAGACCCAGGATCAGGTTTCCTGAGCCCACGTTCATCACCACACTAAAGTGGAAACAACAGAACCCATAGCCACACACACACACACACACACACACACACACACACACACGCCTGCAGGAACAGGAGAAACCCCCTCATGGAGCCCCAAGATTTGTTTAACAGTTCTACTGGTTCACAATCCCTGGTTCAAGATGCCTGGTTCAGGATCCATCTTTTAGGATCCCTGGTTCAGGGCCCCCGTCAGCAGGTCTACCGGTGGAGATCGCAGTCCAGCATCAACTCATTCCTCCCTGGGACTAACCCAGACCAGGATGGGTGTCGGACCGGGAACCTGACGGAACTCTGGAGGCAAGAATTCCTGAAATTATCATTTGTGACACCTCGGCATGTTATACTGCACAAATACAGCAAGTCATCCCCCTGACATGCTGATTTATGGTGGTCTCCCCCCCGGATGGAGGACCAGACAGTGACTTTGCAGTTTTGGAGGAAACCCAAGCTGCTCTCCCAAGACCTTAGACCAGGACCCCTGCAGGTTGTTGTTGCTGTCGAGGACCTGTCACATGTCTCACCTCTCTTTCTACTGAGATGTCCACCTGATCACATGTCTCAACCTGAAGACAGCAACCTTTCTTCAGAGGAACCTGAAGACAGCAACTTTCCTTCAGAGGAACCTGAAGACAGCAACTTTCCTTCAGAGGAACCTGAAGACAGCAACTTTCTTCAGAGGAACCTGAAGACAGCAACTTTCCTTCAGAGGAACCTGAAGACAGCAACTTTCCTTCAGAGGAACCTGAGACAGCAACTTGAGGAACTCGAAGACAGAACTTTCTTCAGAGGAACCTGAGACAGCAATCCTTCAGAGGAAACTGAATGACAGTCAACTTTCCTTCAGAGGAAAACTTTTTCTAATGTGACTAGAACAATTGAATGTGATGACATTAACTTAGACTTAGACTTCTCGTTATTGGTCCCTTTGGGATGACTCCCGCAAGGAAATTGGATTTCCAGCAGCTTACAAAACTTAAGTAAACAATGAACAGTAAACAATAAACTCTTAGCTAATTATAGAAAATAAACAATGAACAATAATCTCTTAGCCAAATATATATAAGTAGATATAAGAATACAAGTAAAATAATAATGAGAGATAAAATATAAAGGACTGTATGGCATTGTGTTTTATACAGTGGATAAATGACATTAGTGGCAATAAGCAGTTAAATTAAATGATTGCACTTAAGTGGTGGATGAAGTAATTGCACAAAAAAGAAGAAGAGTGTCCGGGTATGTATGAGTAGGTTATTAATTCCTTGTATTAATTCCTCACTAAGTTTGCATGTTCACTAAGTTTGCATGTTCACTAAGTTTGCATGTTCACTAATCCAATTTTCAGCATATTTCACTAATTATACACTTACAAACCTGTTCTCCAGGAAGCTCATCTCCTGCCTCGACTCTTGGTCTAAGCACTGGACTGTAAAAACCCCGCCCACCTACTCACCTTTTAATATTTAACTAGCATTATTTAGATTAATGTGAATCTTTTCTGGTTTCTTCTCTGTGTAGAGAAGTGGTTGTCATGGTCACCATGGTTACGCCTTATGGTTTTGATATCCTTGAGTTTGACGTGACTTTGGGATTTTTTTTTGCAACCAGTGAAAGGAAGTGACCATATTTGGGGTGTGGAAACAGTAACGTTCCTGTGATTAACTGTAAATGTAAATCTTTTTAAGCTGTAATATATGTAATTTTAAAAGTGTTATAAACACTAAGAAAAAAGAGAAAAGTACAGGCACTCAGGTGAGTTTGAAAAAGTGAAATTCTTTTTGTTAAGTTACCCTTAGCAAGAGCACCACCAGCAGCGCTCCTGTGATCCTTTTGTTTTTATAAACACTAGGTTGAGATTTTCAAATAGTTTTGAAACGTTGTATTTGTAAGAGTTCCTATTCTAATTGAATTATGTATGTTTTATGTTGTTTAATTGTGGAGGGATTGATTATTTGCGTTCATCTCATTCCCCCTTTTAAAATAATGGATGAGTCATGCCGAGAGAACGGTGACTCTGCAGTTTCTAACTAATATGAATATCAGCGCATGTGACGCACAGAGGCTCGTGTCGCCTGCGTGAAACCCCCCCAACCCCCGTAACGACGACGCAGGGAAGGTTTGAGGCGGTATGGTTCTTGTTAGTCATGTAAGAGGGGTGTGATGGTTCAGCCCTCGGTCTCCACCAATGGAAGTCTGGGCCGGGCTTGACTCCCATCATCTATTTAACGGGCATCGAACTTCACACGACTTAGTACTATCATCCTGCAGCAGCTGCTTTTAGGACAAACACTTCCTCTTCAACTTTTCAATGACGTAAGTACAAATATTACTATTTTTTAATGTTCATTCTTTAATGGTGCACTATCAAACAAGTGTCCTGTGAATAAAGTTGAATTATAATATTGTTTTCAAGCGTTTTATTTATTTTTTTTGGAGGAAAGTTTATTATTATTATTATTATTACTGTTATTATTATTATTATTATTGTTATTATGTCGGTTCTATGGAGAACAGCTAGAACAGAAATACCTTTGCATGATTGAAAAGAAAAAAAATGCAATTTTTAGAACTCAGCGCCAAACTTTTGAATGATACGTTTTATAAATGATTCCGATTTTTTAGTCGTTTTATTTCCACATAATAATGGGTAAACGAAAAATGTTCATTATTGGTTCTAAATAGTTTGATTGATCGGTGTGTTTTCTGATTCTGATCATTCAGACGACTCATTGATCGTGAATGGAAATGTTCCCTGTCTGCTTTCAGCTCTGTAACTCGCTTTGAGAGACTAAATATTCACGCACTTACACACATAAACTCAACTCAAACTTTATTAATAAAGCACATTTAAGTGCCGTACAAGTCAATAAACTATCCAATAAGCGAAAAACACATGAGTACATTGAGCCGGTATCTTGCTCAAAGAAAGTTGAAAGCCAGGGAGGAAAGGTGAATGAGGACTTAAAGACCTCCAGGGTGTGGACTGAGCTAACATTCGAGGTCGGCAGGCTGTTCCTGGGCGGAGGGAGGCTGCAAAAAGGCTTGGCCCCCTCTGGTTGTTGGTCCAGACCCGGGGACATCCAGCAGCACCAGACCTGGGCAGACCTGAGCTCCAGCTGTAAAAGTTCAGCTAAATAGAGTACACATATATAAACGTACACACATATACACACCTCCAAACACATTTATACACACTTACACACATACATACACAGTTAGATACACACTTACACACACATATGTAGGCACTTAAACACACTTACAAACAAATATGTACACGCTTACACACATCTGATCCTGTAACTGTCCTCTAACTAGCCCTCTATCTGATCCTCTAACTGTCCTCTAACTAGCCCTCTATCTGATCCTCTAACTGTCCTCTAACTAACCCTCTAACTAACATTCTAAATAACCCTCTTACTGACCGTCTAACTGTCCTCAGCTCCAGGATGGATAACAAGTCTTACGTGGTCCAGATGAACGGGAACGGCGTCCACAACAAAGGCCTGAACGGTAGCGGGGTCAACGGGAACGGCGTCCACCACCTCAACGTCAACGGCAGCTCATATCCGTCCAAAGCCAAGAGCCGCAGGCAGCGATGGGAGGTGAAGCCCTCCGAGATGGCCAACAACACGCTGAACCCCATCAGAGCCATCGTGGACAGCATGAAGCTCACGCCCAACCCGGACAAGCCCATGATCGCCCTATCCATAGGTGAGAGAGAGGCTCTCTGTACGACCACAGCTGTACGCTCTATGTTCCACCATCATCTTAACCAAGTCTATTCCCCCAGGGGACCCCAACGTATTTGGGAACCTGCCGACACACAGCGCCGTGCTGCAGGCCGTAAAAGACGCCATCGACTCCCAGGAGTACAACGGCTACGCCCCCTCTGTCGGTGAGTCAGCGACACAAAAATCAGCCAAGAAGACATCACGTTAGCGCTCGTACAGATGCATTAGGGTGATGAAATCTACGCTAGGTGCACAAATGAATCACCTACAAATGGTCATGCAGACAGACACGTACCAGGTCTCACCACAATACAACCACATGCAGACAGACTGGCTTATATGCTGTATATTGTCTCTGGCCATCTGCAGGTTACGAGAAGAGCCGACAGGCAGTGGCCAACTTCTACAGCTGCCCCGAGGCTCCGCTGGAGGCCAAGGTACGGGTCCTCCAACACCTCACACCTTCTCTAATGAAACTGCTTTGCATGTCATGGAATCTACTTGTTACAGTGACTTTAGCTGAGTCAGAGACTAGAAGTGGCCGGGTGTAATTGTTTGCATGGGTTCCAGGTCTTGGAGGTAAAGTGCTCCACATTCTCTTCCAGGATGTGATTCTGACCAGCGGCTGCAGTCAGGCCCTGGAAATGGCCATCTGTGTCCTGTGTAACCCTGGGAACAACATCCTGGTCCCCTGCCCAGGCTTCTCCTTATATAAGACTCTGGCTGTGTCCATGGGCATCGAGGTCAAACTCTACAACCTGCTGGTGAGTGGGCAGGGCTTCCAAGATAACAGTTGTTCATGTACGTCAGAGAAGAATTCATTGATCTAGGGGAGGTTTAGCTCAGGAGGTAGAGCGGGTTGGCTGGCAACCGCAAGATTGCTGGTTCGATCCCCGGCTCCTCCTAGCTGAGTGCCTGGTGTCCCTGAGCAAGACACCTCACCCCAATTGCTCCTGACGAGCTGGCTGTCGCCCTGCGTGGTTGACTCTGCCGTTGGTGTGTGAATGTGTGAGTGAATGGGTGAATGACAGTCATTGCTGTAAAGCGCTTTGGACAAAAGCGCTATATAAATGAGGCCATTTACCATTTTACCATCTACGTATGTAAACTTCACATTGAGGTGCTGTCACACAAGAACTATGGATTTTCTTGGGAAGGGTTTTGCGAATGTAAGATCTTCTTCAGGGTTTTTCCGGTTCAGAGTCGTGCAGACAGTCTGAGGTCTATCTGTTAGAGACAGAAGTTGGCAGCGAGGCCGACTGTTATCGTGCCATCAGCTGCCAAGGTTTGCAAAGATTTCCATTAACTCTCCTCTTGGCAAAGTCTAAATGTTTGCTTGAGGAGATCAGTGTCCAGTTTGCTTGCTAATTCAAAGTACAAATGTGTAAATAAGAGAGATTCAATTCAATCACAGGTCAGTGAAATTACTCAACATTGTGATAAACTACCCAAAACAGGATTCACGGGAGGAGAAGGGTCTGCGTTTGACGTTGTTGGTTAAGTCGTAAAGACGGCCCCTTGCCACATTTTGATTGTCTATCTGTGGCATCGCAGAATGGTGGATGATGGTAGGAAAACAAAACGTCAGCATTTGAGAGAGTCGGTATTTGACATGAAACCAGCCTGAACGGTGCCCCGAGTGAGGCTTTGATGACCAACAACCAGTTAAAGGTCCCTAGCAGACGGATTTTCTGTGTGTAAACAGGCGGTTGGACTGACGTAACCTGGTGAAAACATCTGGGTATGGGGGGTGTATGACCACAACGTAACGCTTCTGCCCTCTCCGCTCTGATCTGCAGCCAGAGACATCGTGGGAGGTGGACCTGCAGCACATGGAGAGCCTGATTGACGAGAGGACTTCCTGCATTATCGTCACCAACCCGTCCAACCCGTGTGGCTCCGTTTTCAGCAAGGAGCACCTACAGAAAATCCTCAAAGGTCAGCGACAGTCCTTCCCCCGGTTCAGGTCAGAGGTCCACATGTGGGATAATCATGACATCACTGATATAATGAAACTGGTTCTTGTGTTCCTCAGTGGCCTCCAGAAACTGCGTTCCCATACTGGCTGATGAAATCTACAGCGACATGGTGAGTACGGCCGCGGTGGTGAGAGCTTGGCCCGACGCAACCACCAGCGAGGCACATTTTTCACCACAGAGATCATGTTCACTGGCATTTGCTCTGGCTCTGACAGCTGGGTGGACAAGTCCACATCAGCAGGGGGGGGATTAGGGTGAATGAGGCCTGGAAGCAGAGACCAGGAAGGTGGGTACGTTGGATGAACAGGGGGCATGGAGGGCATGGAGGTCATTGGGGTCATGGAGGTCACGGAGGGCATATTCAACAGAGCCATGCAGCTCTAACATAACGTGATGTTCTCACACAACCACGCTGCATTGTTTCAAGTGAGTCGCCATTGGAACCAGGTAGCAGTTATCAGTTATATCCATAACCGACTAGTATGACGAGTGGGACTGAAATTTCTTTTTTTTAAATGTTCTGTCCAGAGTAAATTCCTGAAACGGCGTACATGACCTTGAATGGCGGGCCCTTCCACTTGACCAATTCCTTCCTGTTTCGATATTTGTGGTTTTTAATTCCGATGAAGTCTATATGTAGATCGTTAACCCTGAACCTTTTTATTCCCTCCAATATGGAGAATTTCCACGTAAGCTTTTTAAGTGCTTGTTGCGACATGTTCTCAACCTGTGATTGGACCGTTACAAAGTGGGCGGGCTTAGGATGTAGCATGAATGTGGATCTACACACACCCTCGTCCCAAAACCTTACCGTTTGATTGATGGACGTCGCGATGTTATTGGTTAAAAAACAAGACCCTTTGGTTGTTGTTGTGTTTTTGTCCGACTGGAGATCTGATCCAAACGGTTAACAGCACATTCAGTCCAAAGAGAAGGTCATGCAAACATGAACACACACTCACACACACACACACACACACACACACACACACACAGGCTGGACATTGGTACCTAACAGAAGAAGTGGACATAATGTTCTGATAAACGTTGAACAACACCTCGCCTGCCTCGGCTGCTGATCTGGAGTCAGTTCATTTCCAATCCGTGTTGTGTAGAAAACCCAAACCCAGCAGGTTGTATGAGTCATGAAGGCACCAATTTTTTGGTTTTAATGTGTTGAGGGAGCTGGAGAGGTGGACTGAGGGTTGTTGGGTGCATCCACAGACCCCCCACCCCCATCCCCTCAAATTCCCCATTGAACCCAACTAGTCCACAATGACTTTGCACTTTTTTTGGACGCATGTGTTTGCAATTAATGCAGGCATGTGGTTTTGGAGGGGTGGGGGTGGGGGCTATGAAACCTGAGAGCTCTGGACCACGTCTGATATACATTACTGTACATTCACAGTAGTCTGACCAATAGGATGCAGGGAGGCTCCTCACTCAACGATGTATGGCTTTAATGAGAACCAGCTTGCTGTGGTTACTGTACTACCCCCTCCTCATACTCTCCTTTGGTTTCTCCCGATCTCCAGAGGACAAAAAACTAAATCAGTCAAATAAGTAATAATGTAACAGACCATGCTTGTTTATCGCAGGTGGCATCGTCCAGTTCTACATAGTGAAGCCAATGCTGCAGTGCCTTAAACTTCTCTCCTTATTTCTAGCTGCAGCCGTTACAAGCAGCAACCCTCACATTAACACGTTAGCCACGCCCACTTTTCAAGCTATGGACTTTGTGTACCTTCAGCTTTAACCCCTTTAATCCCAAGCATGTTGTGATGTTAACATGAAAACCCACGGTCACAATGGCTGATCTCCCCAGGAGCGTATTTAATCCTGTGTCCCGTCCTTCCAGGTTTTCCCCGGTTGCGATTGTCCCTCCGTGGCGTCCCTCAGCAGCGATGTCCCCGTCCTGTCCTGCGGCGGCCTGGCTAAACGCTGGCTGGTCCCCGGCTGGAGGCTGGGATGGATCCTCATCCATGACAGGAACGATATCCTGGGATCCAAGGTACGTCTTCTGTCTTCAATCAGAGCGAATGGGAAGGCAGTGACAGATTCCCGTTAACGTTCACCCGTCGGTCCTCGGCAGATCCGGCAGGGTCTGGTGAAGCTGAGTCAGCGGATCCTGGGAGCCTGCAGCATCGTCCAGGGGGCGCTGGAGAGCATCCTCAACAACACGCCACAGAGCTTCTACAGCAACACCGTCAGCTTCCTCAAGGTACGCAGGGTGGGGTCGCCATGACGACGTCACCATGACGATGTCACCATGACGACGTCCATGACTTCTCCAGTCCACTCACTGATGGTTCATTCCTTTGTCCCTCAGAACAACTCTGAGCTGTGTTTCAGTGAGCTGAGTACCGTCCCGGGTCTCAACCCCATCATGCCTTCAGGAGCCATGTACCTCATGGTGAGTACACAGTTTTTATACCTGTGTGTATTTATACTTGTGTTACTTTACAGTACTACATTAGAGAATGTTGAACTGTGTATTCATGGTTCCAGGTGGGGATCGACATGGAACACTTTCCAGACTTTAAGGACGACGTGGACTTCACTGAGAGGCTGGTGATCGAGCAGTCTGTCTTCTGTCTCCCTGCTTCGGTAGGACCCCGCCCCTTTAACTTCCTCCCCCCTTTAACTTCCTCCACCCTTTAACCTCCTCCACCCTGTAACTTCCATCCGTCCCTTTAACTTCCTCCACCCTTTAACTTCCTCCACCCTTTAACTTCCTCCACCCTTTAACCTCCTCCACCCTTTAACCTCCTCCACCTGTAACTTCCACCCCTCCCTTTAATTCCCCCACCCGTCCCTTTAACTTCCTCCACCCGTCCCTTCAACTCCTCGAACCGTCCCTTTAACATCATCCATCCTTTAACTCCTCCACCCATCCCTTTAACTCCTCCACCTGTCCCTTTAACCTCCTCCATCCATCCCTTTAACCTCCTCCATCCTTTAACTTCCTCCACCCGCCCCTTTAACCTCCTCCATCCGTCCCTTTAACCTCCTCCATCCGTCCCGTTAACCACCTCCACCCGTCCCTTTAACTCTCTCCATCCTTTAACTCCTCCACCCATCTCTTTTACCTCCTCCACCCGTCCCTTTTACCTCCTCCACCCGTCCCTTTAACCTCCTCCACCTGTCCCTTTAACCTCCTGCACCCGTCCCTTTTACTCCCTCCATCCTTTAACTCCTCCACCCATCTCTTTTACCTCCTCCACCTGTCCCTTTAAGCTCCTCCACCCGTCCCTTTAACCTCCTCCACCTGTCCCTTTAACCTCCTCCACCCGTTCCTTTAACACCCTCCATCCTTTAACTCCTCCACCCATCCCTTTAACTTCTTCCACCCGTCCCTTTAACCTCCTCCACCCGTCCCTTTAACTTCATCCATCCCTTTAACTTCCTCCACCCGTCCCTTCAACTTACCACTTCCCTTTAATCATCATCCTTTAACTCTCATCCATCCCTTTACTTCTTCCACCCGCCCTTTAACCTCCTCCCCTCCCTTTAAACTCCTCCACCCCCTTTAACCTCCTCCACCCCCCTTTAACTTCATCCTCCCTTTAACTTCCTCCACCCTCCTTAACTTCTCCACCCCTTTAACTTCTCCACCTTTAACCCTCCATCCACCCTTTAACTTCTTCCACCGTCTTAAACTCTCCACCCTCCCTTTAACCCCCCACCGCCCCTTTAACTTCCTCCACCCGTCCCTTCAACTTTTCCACGTCCCTTTAACTTCATCCATCCTTTAACTTCCTCCACCTCTTTAACCTCCTCCAATTGTCCCTTTAACCTCCTCCACCTCCCTTTAACTTCCCCATCCCCTTTAACCTCCTCCACCCTTTAACCTCCTCCACCTGTCCCTTTAACTTCTCCATCGTCCCTTAACCCCTCCACCCGTCCCTTTAACTTCCTCCACCTTCCCTTTAACTTCTCCACGTCCCTTTAACCTCCTCCACCCTTTAACCTCCTCCACCTGTCCCTTTAACCTCACTCCACCTGTCCCTTTAACCTCCTCCCCTTTAACCTCCTCCACCCGTCCCTTTAACTTCATCCATCTGTCCCTTTAACTCCTCGAACCGTCCCTTTAACATCATCCATCCTTTAACTCCTCCACCCATCCTTTTACCTCCTCCACCTGTCCCTTTAACCTCCTCCATCCATCCCTTTAACCTCCTCCATCCTTTAACTTCCTCCACCCGCCCCTTTAACCTCCTCCATCCGTCCCTTTAACCTCCTCCATCCGTCCCGTTAACCACCTCCACCCGTCCCTTTAACTTCCTCCACCCTTTAACTTCCTCCACCCTTTAACTTCCTCCACCCTTTAACCTCCTCCACCCTTTAACCTCCTCCACCTGTAACTTCCACCCCTCCCTTTAATTCCCCCACCCGTCCCTTTAACTTCCTCCACCCGTCCCTTCAACTCCTCGAACCGTCCCTTTAACATCATCCATCCTTTAACTCCTCCACCCATCCCTTTAACTCCTCCACCTGTCCCTTTAACCTCCTCCATCCTCCCTTTAACCTCCTCCATCCTCCCTTAACATTCACCTCCTTTAACTCTCCCATCCTTTAACCTCCCCTCCTTTACCTCCTCCACCCGTCCCTTTAACCTCCTCCCGTCCCTTTAACCTCCTCCGTCCCGTTAACCACCTCCACCCGTCCCTTTTACTCTCTCCATCCTTTAACTCCTCCACCCATCTCTTTTACCTCCTCCACCCGTCCCTTTTACCTCCTCCACCCGTCCCTTTAACCTCCTCCACCTGTCCCTTTAACCTCCTGCACCCGTCCCTTTTACTCCCTCCATCCTTTAACTCCTCCACCCATCTCTTTTACCTCCTCCACCTGTCCCTTTAAGCTCCTCCACCCGTCCCTTTAACCTCCTCCACCTGTCCCTTTAACCTCCTCCACCCGTTCCTTTAACACCCTCCATCCTTTAACTCCTCCACCCATCCCTTTAACTTCTTCCACCCGTCCCTTTAACCTCCTCCACCCGTCCCTTTAACTTCATCCATCCCTTTAACTTCCTCCACCCGTCCCTTCAACTTCATCCATCTGTCCCTTTAACTTCATCCATCCTTTAACTCCTCCATCCATCCCTTTAACTTCTTCCACCCGTCCCTTTAACCTCCTCCATCCGTCCCTTTAAACTCCTCCACCCGTCCCTTTAACCTCCTCCACCCGTCCCTTTAACTTCATCCATCCCTTTAACTTCCTCCACCCGTCCCTTCAACTTCATCCATCTGTCCCTTTAACTTCATCCATCCTTTAACTCCTCCATCCATCCCTTTAACTTCTTCCACCCGTCCCTTTAAACTCCTCCACCCGTCCCTTTAACCTCCTCCATCCGTCCCTTTAACTTCCTCCACCCGTCCCTTCAACTTTATCCATCTGTCCCTTTAACTTCATCCATCCTTTAACTTCCTCCACCTGTGTCTTTAACCTCCTCCAATTGTCCCTTTAACCTCCTCCACCTGTCCCTTTAACTTCACCCATCTGTCCCTTTAACCTCCTCCACCCTTTAACCTCCTCCACCTGTCCCTTTAACTTCATCCATCTGTCCCTTTAACCTCCTCCACCCTTTAACCTCCTCCACCTGTCCCTTTAACCTCATCCATCTGTCCCTTTAACCTCCTCCACCCTTTAACCTCCTCCACCTGTCCCTTTAACTTCATCCATCTGTCCCTTTAACCTCCTCCACCCTTTAACCTCCTCCACCTGTCCCTTTAACTTCATCCATCTGTCCCTTTAACTCCTCGAACCGTCCCTTTAACATCATCCATCCTTTAACTCCTCCACCTATCTCTTTTACCTCCTCCACCTGTCCCTTTAACCTCCTCCACCCGTCCCTTTAACCTCCTCC
The DNA here is from genome assembly GCA_029853015.1 of Chelidonichthys spinosus. NCBI lineage: Eukaryota > Metazoa > Chordata > Actinopteri > Perciformes > Triglidae > Chelidonichthys > Chelidonichthys spinosus. Next base: position 919,603 of record CM056825.1, on the reverse strand, counting down.
ACCTGTCCCTTTAACATCCTCCTTCCGTCCCTTTAACCTCCTCCACCCTTTTACCTCCTCCACCTGTCCCTTTAACTTCATCCATCTGTCCCTTTAACATCCTCCACCTGTCCCTTTAACTTCATCCATCTGTCCCTTTAACATCCTCCTTCCGTCCCTTTAACCTCCTCCACCCGTTCCTTTAACCTCCTCCTCCACAGCATTAAAAAGAGGTGTGTTATCCCTTTAAACCCCCCCAGGCGTTCGAGTACCCCAACTTCTTCCGGGTGGTGGTGACGGTGCCGGTGGAGATGATGGTGGAGGCATGCGGGCGGATCCGGGAGTTCTGCCAGCGCCACTATCGGCCCTGCAGCCGCGACAGCAACGACCTGGACCAGTGACCTGGACCACGGATCCGGATCGGGACTGGAGGACCAGATCCGTCCTCTAGTCCACAAACACTGAGCTAGCTAGAGACGTTAGAATCCCACGTCCATACTGTTAATATCACCGTCACCGTGGAAACAGAAGAACCCAATGAGAGAGCCGACCAGATATTTATATTTTATACAGGCAACGTTCTCGTGTATTTATATAATTTGTGCAATGCTTGTCCTGTCCGTGTAGCGTAAACCTCTCCGACCTGCAGACCGAGAATATCCACCGAACATCCACCGAACATCCACCGCGACCTCCGCGATCTCCGCGACCTCCGCGACCTCCGCGACCTCTGCTTGTGCTCATGCTGTGTATCAGAACATCTGTGTATTGTTTTCATGCTAATTGTGTGTCTTAGTGAATCATTATATATAAATATATATATATATATATATATATATATATAAGTATAAGTAAGTAATAAGTAAGTATATAAGTATATATAAGTATATATATATATATACAGTAGTTTTGTTCATAAGGACGTAATAAAAACATGACTTATAAAACTGTCCTGTGTTATTAAAGAACATCATCACATCGTCTGCATTTTCCTTAAATCTTTTAAACCATGAATCACATGACCTTCAGGGGGCTTCAAACCATCCAATCAGCTGCTTGCTCCTTTTGTAACGTAACATGTGACCCAGAAACACAGAACTTTGCAATTTGATTTGTAATTCAACGTGCTTTACATGAAACATTAATTGAAAATAGAAACAATAATTATAAAAGATATATAAAAAATAAATAAATAAAACACGTAAAAGCTTTAGAGTTCACGGAAGGATGTATTTCATGTGGTCGAACAAGAATCTCTTACGATCAATCGGACGTGAAACCAGAAACTCGTGAACAGTAATCAGATTTGCTGGCGAGGGAACAGGAAGTGCACTTCCTGTGACATCACAAACGCTGCGTAACAGAAACATCAAATATGTCTGCTTGAACCAATGTCCAGCAGGTGTTTCACTAGAACCGGCAACCGTGTTGTCTGGTGCCTTTTAGCTTGGAGTAACTCAAAGGCTTCCACGAGGCCCCGTCACTATGGGCAACCACGACACTCACCTGGTTTCTCCACCAAACACACATAATATATAAATTATATATTGTATATTATATATTATATCTGTTCCCACTTATGTCCTCGACGCTTCACTGATCCACACGGATCTGGAAGGTCATCTCGTTTAGCTACATGTCTGCTTCATGTTCTGGTTGCCAAAATGCCAAACTTGAGGCAAGGGCCCCCCCGTCACCATGACGACGTCCACGTCACCATGACGACACACGCGGCTGCTAGGCCAAACGGGACATGATTTTGAATTTGGGGGGCCGTTTTGGCCTGTTGATCTACTACAGTCTTGATTATCATCCCGCCAAATTAAAAGCATCCGTAAGAGTAGGTTTGAAAGTGAATGAAGGAAGCTGATTGGTTCTCAAACCTTTGATGATACAACGTTTCCATCTAATGTTGAACCGGCAACATCGCAGTGTGTGTGTGTGTGTGTGTGTGTGTGTGTGTGTGTGTCCTCTATGAGAGAAGTGACCTTTGCAACATACTCCTCCTCTGAACACATAAATACTTCACGGTGAAGAACTTTGTGTGTCGTCCAATAATTAACCAGACTGATAAGGTAGAGAGAGAGAGAGAGAGGTAGAGAGAGGTAGACAGAGAGAGAGAGAGAGAGAGAGAGAGAGAGAGAGGTAGACAGAGAGAGAGAGAGGTAGAGAGGAGGAAGGAAAGAGGTGCGATAGAGAAGTGAAAGCAACACATAAAGGAGGAAGGACTCGCTGTGAGGCTGAAACAGGCAGTGGACTGACTTTCATCGACATGCTGTTCACGGAGGACCGTGAGGCGGCCCAGATCCTGGAGCTGAATGACGGGGCCCGGATGCCGGTCCTGGGTCTTGGGACCTGGAAGGTGACCTGAACACGCCTCCCTTTCACTCTCCTCCAATCGTCTTCCTGCTCAGAGAAACCTTCTTCATGAAATTAGTTAGCGTTCATTTTGAGGTAAAAGCTGTTGTACGGCCTCCAGATCACATGGCAAGGGACCTCCTCATTGGTTACAGATTCGATTCAGTAACTTGTAACCAAAATTCTATATCCATTAAATAAACATGCAATAATGCAAGTGAGACAATCTGTGTTCTTCTGAAAGGTGAACAAATAACATATTTATTCGATAAAAAAGTAAACCTGCATAATATTTTATGCTGAATACAAAAATGTAATTAAACATTGCTCAGTTATTTTTTAACATTATTCAATAGACTACATGCTGGCAGGGGAGAGAGTGTTTTAAACGTATTAAAACATTAATCATAAGTAAGAATCACGATTCATCCCATTAAATACATTTATATCGATTATTGGTGAAGCCAAAACGATTCATTCTATTTATTTATTTTAGCAGATCGATTTAGTAGAATCTGTAAGAGCCATTTTCCTGTTTTCCATTTATGTTGTAATGTCTGTGTTGACCACTGAGTGGTGCTACCGTATTGCGGGTACAGGTATAAAGGGGACGTCATTTGGGTTACCTCTGTTGTTTGACCCCGGAAGGGCATACGGTTTTTGACATTTTTGACAAATTTTTGATATTTGATAGAATCTATAGGACTGACAATCGATTCATCGAATGAATCGTTACACCTCTACAATTTAAACATTTAAACATTGATACTTAGGGGCGACCTCTCCAAAGTCTGAATGTTACGGAAGTTTAGAGCTGCGTTCGGTCTGGCCTTCGTGGTCTTCAAAGGAGGATGTAGACCAGGAAGGCCAGACCGAGCGGTCTCTGAAATGAGCCGATCTACAGAGGAGTTCCATGATTCATCACTCCCGTTGCCTAGCAACCAGCTGTGTCTTTATCTGTCAAAAATCATATTTAATTGTTTTGATTGATATTCAGATGGTCAATAGTGAAAGGTCTGTTTGATAAAGGTTTGCCCCCCCCCCCCCCACAGTCCTCCCTGCTACCACGGACCTCGGTCCAGGGTGCGGTGGAGGCCGCCATCGCGGCGGGCTACCGCCACATAGACACGGCGTCCAGCTACAAGAACGAGGTCGACATCGGCAAAGCTCTGCGCGCTAAGATCCAGCAGGGCGTCATCCGGCGCCAGGACGTCTTCATCGTCAGCAAGGTGGGTGCTTTAGGGGCGGGGCTTACCTACTGATTGACAGGTCCATTTAGAGTCCACCAGACCAGAAAGCAGGGGATGCTTTAGGGGGCGGGGCTTACCTGCTGATTGACAGACTGTTCATGTGGCCCTAATCCTTCCGTAGCTGCATTGTGTTTATTGTTTATGATATATTATTGTTCTACATAATACCTTTTATTTTTCTAAATATAGCTCTGGAATACCCATCATGCCCCGAAGGACATCTCTGTGTGCCTGAATAAGTCCCTCAAAGATCTCCAGCTGGACTACCTGGACCTCTACCTTGTCCATTTCCCCGTCGGACTAAAAGTTGAGCATAAAAAAATATTTGACGGGATTTAAACCGATCGGATCTGTTTTTTTAATGAGAGATTAATTCTATTTTAATTATCAGCTACAATAGTAACTCTGTTTTGGTCTCCACCAACTCCTTGATTCATAAGTAGACAAACATAAGGAAAACATCTGGGTCTAGACTAGAGCAGAGTGGATTTTCACTCCCGTCCCATCCCACTCCCAGAGAAAAAATCCCACTCCTGTAGAATGACTCTATGCAATATTTGCGACTTCCCGATAAAGTCAGTTCATCTCTCCGACGGATCATTGTGTCGGACTTTAGTCTGTAGCTCTCGCTTCCCGGCTTCATCGCCTCTACCTCCCTCCGCGCATTTAACTTCCGGTAGTGGCCAGCCCGGCCGGAAGTCAAAGCACTGTTGGATGTGTAGTTCTTTTGACTTGCTAACGCAAGTCAAAATAGTTTTGGCTCACTGAAAGATGACTACAAAAATGGACGTGTCTGTCCTTTTGGTTGTTTAACACGGCTGAAAATCATCATCTAATAATGGCGTTCCCGCTCCTGCCCGCTCCCGTTGATTTTTATTCCCATCCCGTCCCAATCACGGGATTAATAAAACTTTGACTCCCATCCCGCGGGAATCCCACGGGAATCACGTGACCCGCGGGAATTCCCGAAAAATGTCATGCTCTAGTCTAGACCTGCTAGCTGGTTTAGCACAGCATCAGAGTTGCTGCTAGTTGAGAACCTAATATTGAGTGGTGGTTCATGAGAGCTGAGGGAGTCAACCACAGAGTTGAGGCCAGATGACCACGATAACGAGCTCCAACGGTTCTCTTTTAACTCAAAGTGAAGAAAAATATACATAGCTTCATGTAGTTTATGACTCAGTGTTTTTCTACATTTTCTAAATGAAGTTAATAATTATAATTGTGCCACGCGTTAGCCTCGAAGCCTCAATGGAACCGTCTGTGTTTCTAGAAAGTTGGGGGTGAAGGTCTCCCAAAGAACGACGGAGAGATGCTGACCTCTGACGTGGACTACGTGGACGTGTGGAGGGTAAGAACTGTTAGCTAGATGTAGCCCTCTAATCCTCTACAAAGAACTCTAGTTATCTACGTAGCCCTTTAGACCTGTAGACCTTTATGTAGACCTCTACACAGACCTCTATGTAGTCCTCTAGATCTCTATGTAGCCCTCTAGACCTCTACGTAGACCTCTAGTCTTCTACGTAGTCCTTTATTCCTCTAGGTAGATCTCTAGTCCTCTAGACCTCTAGGTAGACCTTTATTCCTTCACGTAGCCTGCTACACCTCTATGTACACCTCCAGTCTTCTACGTAGTCCTTTATTCCTCTAGGTAGACCTCTAGTCCTCTAGACCTCTAGGTAGACCTTTATTCCTTCACGTAGCCTGCTAGACCTCTACGTACACCTCTAGTCTTCTACGTAGTCCTTTATTCCTCTAGGTAGACCTCTAGTCCTCTACGTAGCCCTCTAGACCTGTAGACCTCTGTGTAGTCCTCTAGATCTCTATGTAGCCCACTAGACTTCTACATAGACCTATATTCCTTCACGTAGCCCGCTAGACCTCTACGTAGACCTCTAGATCTCTATGTAGCACTCTAGACCTCTAGGTAGACCTTTATCCCTTCACGTAGCCTGCTAGACCTCTACGTACACCTCTAGCCTTCTACGTAGTCCTTTATTCCTCTAGGTAGACCTCTAGTCCTCTATGTAGCTCTCTAGACCTGTAGACCTCTGTGAAGTCCTCTAGATCTCTATGTAGCCCTCTAGACTTCTACGTAGACCTTTATTTCTTCACGTAGCCCACTTGACCTCTACGTAGACCTCTAGTCTTCTACGTAATCCTTTATTCCTCTAAGTAGACCTCTAGTCCTCTACCTGTGGGTATGTTGGTGTGGATCAGGACCTGGGCCAGACCCTTTCAGGTCTCGGCAGCAGCCTCGACACACCTGAGTCCTGTGATCAGACTCACCAGAGTCCTGGACCAGGAGAACTTTGTGGACACAATTCTCTGATTAAATGAGGAAACGTCCAAAGAGATCATGTTAATCTCTTTAGAGACGCTAAACACTGAATGACTCCGAGGAGGTTAACAAGGTTGACTCTCCTGTCATCACTGAGGTCAAAGGTCACAGGATCTGTGTCTGACTGTGTGTGTGTGTGTGTGTGTGCTGCAGGCGATGGAGGCCCTGCGGGACTCCGGGAAGGTGAAGAGCATCGGCGTGTCCAACTTCAGCATCCTGCAGCTGGAGAGGCTGCTCGCTCTGTGCAGGACGCCCCCTGCTGTCAACCAGGTGCAGCACATTGTGTCATGTGACATTATGGCCATTTAATGGAGTACTAATACTTGCACTTGTACTTGAGTATTTATTTTTCGGACAACTTTATGTTACTTTAGTTTTAATGCATCTGAGGGGAATTATTGATTATTTAATAAATCATAAAACATCCAGTAGAAATGTACTTCATAGGGATACTTTTACTTTCTACTTTGAGTACATTTCAGTACTTTTACATTTGTACTTGTGTACAGGGGTAGAATCAATACTTTTACCAGAGTATTTGTACTTCTACTGGAGTAGAGGACGTCTGGACTTTTATGTCACATTATGTCATGTTTTGCTTCCTGGAGCTGAATGTTGATCCAGACCTAGACCTGGATCTGGCTCCTGGACCCGGGTGTGTCCCTACGTGAATCCAGCTGTCTGTCCTCCACAGGTGGAGCTGCATCCCTACCTGGTCCAGACCGAGATGGTGGACTTCTGTAAATCCAAGAACATCGCCTTGACGGCCTTCAGTCCCTTCGGCTCTCCGGAAAGACCCCCAGAGCTGTAAGTACCCCAGATCCAGATCCAGATCCCCCAGAGCTGTAAGTACCCCAGATCCAGATCCCCCACAGCTGTAAGTACCTCAAATCCAGATCCAGCCATCGCTCATCCACAGTCCAAATATGGTCACAACCAAAATGCCGAACTGGAGGCTTCAAACCGCCGTCCACAAACCTCCGGCGGACGTTGCCATGACAACGGTCATCTGAGCGTTGTTCTGTAGATGAAGGATGAAGAGAGCAGTAGAAATGAAGCGTAATCACCCATCATGCATCCTGGTTCTGGTGAATGAGAAGTCCTGCGTTCTGGTCTCTGTCTCAGGTTGAGCGGAGACACGGATCCTCATAAGCTCCTGGAGGACCCCGTCGTAGCGGCTATAGCCAGGAAGCACCGACACAGTCCGGCTCAGGTCAGTGTGGTCTAAGGTCTACATGGTCTAACGTCGGCGAGGTCTATGTGGCCTATGGTCTACACGGTCTAACATTCGTATGGTCAAACGTCCGCGTGGTCTAAGGTCTTCGTGGTCTAAGGTCTACGTGGTCTAAAGTCTATGTGGTCTAAGGTCTATTTGGTCTAACGTCGGCGAGGTCTATGTGGTCTAACGTCTACGTGGTCTAAGGTCTACATGGTCAAACGTCCGCGTGGTCTAAGGTCTATGTGGTCTAACGTCGGCGAGGTCTATGTGGTCTAAGGTCTACATGGTCTAACGTCAGCGGGGTCTAAGGTCTACATGGTCTGAGGTCTCCCTGGTCTAACGCCCCCCTTGTGGGTGGTTTTGCCCCTGCAGGTCTTGCTGAGGTTCCACGTGCAGCAGGGCGTCTCTGTGATCCCCAAGAGTGACAAACCTCACCACATCCTGGAGAACACCAAGGTCAGACCTCCACTTCCTCTCTCCTCCTCCTCCCTCCTCCTCTCTCCTCCTCCTCCCTCCTCTATCCTCCTCCTCTCTCCTCCTCCTCCCTCCTCTATCCTCCTCGTCTCTCCTCCTCCTCCCTCCTCTATCCTCCTCCTCTCTCCACTTCCTCTCTCCTCCTCCTCCCTCCTCTTCCTCTCTCCTCTTCCTCTCTCCTCTTCCTCTCTCCTCCTCCTCTCTTCACTTCCTCTCTCCTCCTCCTCCCTCCTCTCTCCTCTTCCTCTCTCCTCTTCCTCTCTCCTCCTCTCTCCACTTCCTCTATCCTCCTCCTCTCTCCTCCTCCTCCCTCCTCTATCCTCCTCCTCTCTCCACTTCCTCTCTCCTCTATCCTCCTCCTCTCTCCTCCTCCTCCCTCCTCTATCCTCCTCCTCTCTCCTCCTCCTCCCTCCTCTATCCTCCTCCTCTCTCCACTTCCTCTCTCCTCTTCCTCTCTCCTCCTCTCTCCTCTTCCTCTCTCCTCCTCTCTCCACTTCCTCTCTCCTCCTCCTCCCTCCTCCTCCTCCCTCCTCTCTCCTCCTCCCTCCTCTTCATCTCTCCTCCTCCTCCCTCCTCCTTCCTCTCTCCTCCTCCTCCTCCTCCCTCCTCTCTCCTCCTCCCTCCTCCTCTTCCTCCCTCCTCCTCTTCCTCTCTCCTCTTCCTCTCTCCTCCTCTTCCTCTCTCCTCCTCCTCCTCCTCCCCCAATGCCTCCTTCTCTAGAAACATGAGCATCATGAAGTTCTGGTCTCAACGTTTGCAGATCTTCCACTTCAGTCTGACTGAAGAGGACATGAGGGCCCTAAGAGGACTGGATCGAGGCTGGAGGGCCGTCAGGCTGGACGAGTAAGTCTTCATCTCCTTATTGTGTGTCTGAAGCTGGTTTCACACTGATGCGCCTGTAGTGTCTGAAGCTGGTTTCACGCTGACGCCTGTCATTGTGTCTGAAGCTGGTTTCACGCTGACGCCTGTCATTGTGTCTGAAGCTGGTTTCACGCTGACGCCTGTCATCGTGTCTGAAGCTGGTTTCATGCTGACACCTGTCATTGTGTCTGAAGCTGGTTTCACGCTGACGCCTGTCATCGTGTCTGAAGCTGGTTTCACGCTGACGCCTGTCATTGTGTCTGAAGCTGGTTTCACGCTGACGCCTGTCATTGTGTCTGAAGCTGGTTTCACGCTGACGCCTGTCATTGTGTCTGAAGCTGGTTTCTGAAGCTGGTTTCACGCTGACGCCTGTCATTGTGTCTGAAGCTGGTTTCACGCTGACGCTTGTCATTGTGTCTGAAGCTGGTTTCTGAAGCTGGTTTCACGCTGACGCCTGTCATCGTGTCTGAAGCTGGTTTCACGCTGACGCCTGTCATCGTGTCTGAAGCTGGTTTCATGCTGACGCCTGTCATCGTGTCTGAAGCTGGTTTCACGCTGACGCCTGTCATCGTGTCTGAAGCTGGTTTCACGCTGACGCCTGTCATCGTGTCTGAAGCTGGTTTCACGCTGACGCCTGTCATCGTGTCTGAAGCTGGTTTCACGCTGACGCCTGTCATAGTGTCTGAAGCTGGTTTCACGCTGACGCCTGTCATAGTGTCTGAAGCTGGTTTCACGCTGACGCCTGTCATTGTGTCTGAAGCTGGTTTCACGCTGACGCCTGTCATTGTGTCTGAAGCTGGTTTCACGCTGACGCTTGTCATTGTGTCTGAAGCTGGTTTCTGAAGCTGGTTTCACGCTGACGCCTGTCATCGTGTCTGAAGCTGGTTTCACGCTGACACCTGTCTGTCTCTCAGGCTGAAGTCTCACCCGTACTACCCGTTTGTTTGAGTCTGGAGAAGAGAGAGACCTGGATCTGGATCCGCTGACCACCAACAGCAAACCAGACCCAGCACAGTTCCGGACCAGATCTTCTAAACGTGATCCTCATGAATGTGACTAACAATTTAAACAAGTCATTTTCGAACGTTTTCTAAATAATAAAGACTATGTTTTTTGTTTACATTTTAATTAAATTCATCATTTATAACAGCAAATAATTCTTCAGTGTGTGTGTGTGTGTGTGTGTGTGTGTGTTATTACGTTGCTACATTTGTAATAGTGTTCAAAAAAACAAATCACCACGTCATCACCATGGAAAGAGATGGTCATCACCATGGAAACGGTGCCAGTGGACATTAAATCTTCTTTTAAAAATTAAAAGTTGAGTTTGGTTAACAGGGGAAGCTCACACAAACGCCAGTGACCAAAACCCAGACCCAGACTCAAACCCAGATTCAGACCCACACCTGAACCCAGACCCGGACCCACACCTGAACCCAGACCCAAACCCAGACCAAGACCTGAATCCAGACCCAGACTCAAACCCAGACCAAGACCTGAACCAGACTCAAACCCAGACCCAGAGCCAAATCCAGACCAAGACCTGAATCCAGACCCAGACTCAAACCCAGACCAAGACCTGAACCAGACTCAAACCCAGACCCAGACATGAACCCAGACCCAGACTCAAACCCAGACCTGAACCCAGACCCAGACCTGAACTCAGACCCAGACCCAGTGTTTGTTGACTTTCTCAAATGAAACCAAGTGGTTTTGCTGCCTGAACGTTTTACTGTAATCTTAAAACATCTCTAATATTTCTGTGAGAACACGTTGAAAATAACAAACAATAATTTAAATAATCCATAAATATCGTTCAGTGCTGGTGAAAAGTATCAAATATCACGTCTGTCCTGTCGACTAACGGTGGGTTTGAAATCTCGCTGAGACGACTTCCTCTCATCCCGTCTTCTTCTCTGGAGAAGGTGATGAAGATGAAGAAGACGAAGGTGAGCTCTTCACAGTGCAAACACATGCCGAGGCCCCGGCGACGCATTTGGGCAGGTCAGGCCCTCTGGACCAGGACCCCTTGTCGGGGTCGTAGACCTGTGTGGCCCTGGAGAACGCCATGCCCTCCCAGCTGTAGCCCCCCAGCACGTAGACCCGCCCGGCCCAGACCGCCAGCCCCGCCTCGCTGTTGGGCAGCAGCAGCGGTGCCACCCGTGTCCACTGGCTGCCACCGCGCGGGTCGAAGGACTCCACCTGCAGGATGTCGAAGCGCTCCGTGGTGTCCTCGTGGTCGTCGCTGCCCCCGACGGCGTAGATCAGGTGCCCGAGCGACGCCATGCAGTGCCAGCCACGGGCCAGCGACATGGGCCGGCGCTTCGCCCAGGCCTCCCCGTCCCCACGCGACGGCTCCAAGCTCAGGACGTCGCGGCGGTACGGGCCAATCTGGTAGTCGTGGCCTCCCGAGATGTAGACGACGCCGCGGTGGACCGTCCCGGCGTGGCCGTATGTACACCTGAAAAACCCAAATCAACCGCTATAATAAAGAAGTCATACATGAGGATACATCCTCAGGCGACCACGACTGTCGGTACCTGGGCAGGCCGGCCACGTAGGACCAGTGGTCCTCGGCGGGTCGGTAGACCTCCACGGAGGACAGCGCCCCGCCCTCGTTCCTCCCGCCCACGGCGATCAGGCACTCACCAACGGCACCCAGGTAGAAGTCAACCCGCCGCTCGTTCATCGGTGCCCCCTGGAGGCGACAGCAGGTATACCATCAACAGTTTGGTTCTGGTGCATCATGGGTAAGAGTCAGCTGATTGGCAGGAAGTTGGTCACATGTGTAATAAACACGGCTCTGGGATGAAGTAGTCATTTAATATCAGCGTTTCTTCATTATCAACGCTGTTGTCATGGTAACGTCGCAACCATTCATTCATCTATCTTTGTTTAATGTTTGACACTTGATCGTCTGAACTGAAATAAATCCATTTTAGCTTTCCAGTTTTTATAAGAAAAACATAATTGAAAAAAGCTCAGGATGAATAAAGTTTCTATTTCGTATATCTAGTTCAGGTGAATGGTTGCTATGACTACAGTTAAATTAATCTGTGCGTCGCTTGAATCATTTTGAAGCTCCAGAATATTTCCGATCATTTGAGAAATTATCGTTATCGTGTATTATTTGTTTGTTTATAAGAGAAAAACTGATCAATATTTTGGATAAATCTTCATCTCAAAGGGATAAATGACTTCAATGAGTGAGTGCCGGCGGTTCGATACCCTGGTCCACGTGTTGTGTCGGGGGTCATAGCGGTACAGCAGGTTACAGGCGGCGTCCCCGCCGTTGTCCCGGGACGAGCTGCCCCCCGCGGTGAAGATGAAGCCCCCCAGCACCGCCAGGCAGTGGTGGCTCCGCCTGGCCGGCAGCTCCGTCTCCACCGCCCACGTCCCGGTCTCGCCGTCCAGCCGGCACACGTTGGCGCTCAGCTCCTCACCGCGCTCCGACACCTGCAGAGAGGAAACACGGGGGCGTATGTAAAACGAATGTAAGAACGATCTCTAAAAATGAACGTCGGCCCTCGTTACCTCTCCTCCAATCAGCAGCAGCCGCTCGGCCCCGCCCCTCAGCGTGGTGCGTCCCGTCTGGAGGAGGGGCTGGGCACTGGGCGTGGCATGGTACACCAGCGCTTCCTCCACCAGCGCCTCGCAGCCGGCCTCCTCGCCCAGCAGGGCCCGCAGCGCCGGCAGTGCCCGCTCCGCCAGCTCGCCCGCCGCCATCAGCGGGAAGCGGATGTGCGACAGCAGCTGTCTGGCGTGGGTGGTCCGCTCGGGGGCATCGCCGAGCCACCGCAGGGTGGCGTTGAGGAGCGCCTGCTCGCCGTCATGCTGAACCTGAACATGAACGGAGGGGGCGTTACAGGTGGGCAGCTCCTGTTCGTGATGACGTGAACCGCCACCGATAACTGACCTGGCCACTGGACAGGTAGGACACCAGCTTGTGTAGCGGTGTGCTGTGAAGGAAGTCAGGCGTGACGGACAGTGAGGCGAAGCGTGCAAGGATGAAGCGGTCGATGAAGGCGTCAAGGCGCTCCAGACTGTAGAGCAGAGCCAGATCCTGCAGATACAGGTAGTTGTCCTCGCTAACCTCCCGCTCCAGGAACTGGCAGCAGAAGTCCACCACACGCCACACCTGGACCGGTCATCAATACACCATCAGTACACCATCAATACACCAGCAATACACCATCATCAATACATCATCAATACACCATCAATACACCACCAATACATCATCAATACACCACCAATACATCATCAATACACCATCAATACACCACCAATACACCATCGTCAATACACCATCAATACACCACCAATACATCATCAATACACCACCAATACATCATCAATACACCATCAATACACCACCAATACACCATCGTCAATACACCATCAATACACCACCAATACATCATCAATACACCACCAATACATCATCAATACACCACCAATACATGCACGATATAACCACGATTCAACACAAACAGGAAGCACCTGTGGATACCTGCAGAAGGTGGGCAGCTTCCAGCACGTGGTCGATGTTTCCTCCATCCAATGGCAGCTCTCCGCTGTACAGGAAGTCCACGACGGCATTCAGACCGACGTAGGACATCCCCACCAGCTCCACCTGCAGACAGGAAGAGTTTCTATCAGGGTTTAGTCGTACATTCAAACAGCAGCATGTACAGTGTATCGTGAACAACAGGGGACCTAGTATAGAGCCTTGATGCACACCACAGAATGAATAGAGGTGTGTACGCACCTCCTCCTGGCGCTCCTCCCTCATGCCCAGGGTGAACATGGCGTGGAAGTAAGGGCTGGAGACGGCCAGCAGGGCTCTGTGAGCCGGGACCCGCCGGCCGTCAGCCACCAGCACCACATCGCAGAACTGGTTGTGCTGCCGCTGCTCGTCGAGGCCCCGCAACGCCTCCGCAGCTCGATCCCCCCAGCAGAAAACCTGCGACAACACAACTCGCAGGTTGAAGTGAAAGATGATGATGAAAGGATGAACAATCTGATGAATGAACGTGGTATCACGATAATAATAATATCCCAGTCTGACCTTGGAGGACTCGCTGATCCGCTGCGGCCGACACACTCGACTCGGCTTGTCCATGACGCTGTCATGCAGGCGTCATCACCTGAACCAGACACAAACACAAGGTGAGCTTAATTACGTATTTTTACAGGTACATGAACGCGACATTACAGTGATTCGTTTTTATCTACTGTATGACGCAGCTCAACGTTCGCGAAGTTAGCCGCTGGTGTTTCTATGGCAGTTCGCAGCCGCGTTGCGGCTCGTTCCCACCACCTCAAGTTGGACACAGGTGCACTTCACGGTCTTTGCACAAAGAATATGGCCTGCCCAGTGGCGCTGGCTTTCTTCGTCGCGGACAAATTCGAGGCATTGGAACTCCCCTTGTTGATGGAGGCTGAGGAGCAAAGGTGAGGAATTTTCTCACAAGGTAATTCTAACCAACTAGGGCAACGTTGAGGGGAGTGTCTTATGTCCGCACTTATTTGAGACCATCTGCACAGACAAGCATGCGGAGGGAGGTACCCTGGACATCCCGCGAGTTTTTAAAGCCATGTGACATGTCGCAAAGGGAAGTTTTCACCAGACGTTTCTGACGTTTTTATCCCAGAATGCCTGGTTATGCGAGGCAAATGCATGCGCATGCATGATTGGAAACGCGCCTAGTGTTATTAGCATTAGCAGCAGAAGCATCTTGTTTTGGAGGGGGGACGATGAGCACGCGCCGCTCTTTAAGCGACCACATCAAGCGGGAACTCTTACCCAGACGTCTCACGTGACGTAGTCAGCTCGTGCAGAGATGAATCCCTAAATACATGATTTCTCCCGCCACGGGAGAGAGCGGAGTAACGTTAGCATTGTCGGAATCCAGCCCGAGTAAACAAATCGGACTTCCGGTTTGGTTTTCAAAATAATAGTTAAAATACAGTTACAATAGAAACAAAACACTGTGAAATGTTTCCCTAAAAAGCAGCGTTCAAGACGTTTGCATCAAAACAGGCAGCATTTGATTGTATTCATATCTGTATGGATCTGATATGAAAGCATGTCAGACTGTGTTTTTTCCATAAATGTAAAAGATAACACTAATTAATTTATTAGTTTTATTTACTGTTGATAATTAAAAAAAACGGTTTAAATGCATCTAATGACAGGAGCCGGCAGCCTCTCAGAATCTAACTGTTTACTGTATCTTTTTTTTTGTCCCTTTTATTTTGAAGCCAACATCCGGTGTGGTAGTTACCACCAGCGAGCTTTTAAAAGAATCATCCAGGAAATAAAGATGCACCGAATGGACCAATCACAGCCTGTTCTGTGCTGGGATGTTGTTGTTGTTGTTGGACCAGCAGGTGGCGTGGTGGTGCAGTGAAAGACAACAGAGTGTGATGGTGGACTCTGGAGGCTGCGACCTTTGACCTCTGTGCTGTCCTTCTGCTGTACTTCATCAGTATACACACGCAGGTTTACTGAGTACTTCTATATAGTGTGTATTGTATTTAAGGATGCAGGAGTCATACTGCTGGCCTGCTGGTCTGCTGGCCACCAGGGGGCGACTCCTCTCTGGTTGTATAGAAGTCGATGAGAAAATGGTCCTACTTCTCTCTTGATGTTATCTCAGTAAACATTGTAAACATGAATTTATGGTCCATTTAGAGTCCAATAGACCAGAAAGCAGGGGATGCTTTATGAGTGACATCACCATGACAACATCCACGTCTTATACAGTCTGTGATTTTATGTCTACACTCTTTAGAATATAGTCAACCTAGTAGAGGGGTTTAAAATGGGACAAATATATCTATTGACACACATTCTGTGGATTTAAACATCTCCACAGGCAAGTTACACAAAAGTAAAACCGGAAGTTGATTGGTTGGCCTTCAAAATACAACGGCCTCAGTGAAAAAATCAGTCAAGTATTTTTCAATCGCTGGCTTAAAAAATGCTCTGAATGTAAATGTTATTTGGACACTTTATTTGTTTTTGTTGTTATGTTTTGTTGTTTTGCTGTTATACTCGGTGTTTACCCCCTAGTCTTTGCTATTATTGTATTTTGTCCCGCCTCGGTGAAGCGCTTTCAATCGCCCTTTTATTTTGAAAGTCTCCGCCGGAACACGCAGCCGTGTGTCGCGGTTGCCTTGACGACGCAGGCTCTCGTCGCGCGAGGCGCTCACACAGGGAGAAGTAGGTGAACCCGCAGCGTCCTGGTGGTCTTCTTCTCTTCTCTGCTAGCAAACCCGGAGCGACGAGCCTCACCGCCGCCCTCAAGACCCGAACCGGAACCACCGAGACCCGTCGCCGTCCGCTCCGTTACATCCGGCTCCACTGTTCCGGTGCCGCGCTCGTGATTTCTTTTTTTTTTGAGGGAGTGAAACCCGTCGTAGAGCGTCATCAGTCCTCTGATGTGTAGCATCCACCGCTGCTGTATTACCGTGTAGCTGCTAGCTAGCATCCCCGTCCCCTCCCCGGTTCCGGACCGACTCGACGCCGCGGACTAAGACTGTTCTAATTTTGACGTCTTTTTCTCGGGAAAGAATAAAATGGCAACCCAGATCGATAAAGAGGCTTGCAGAGAGGCTTACAACCAAGTCAGAGACGATAACACGGACACCAACTGGTGAGTGTGCGGATCCCCGTTAACGAACCTGATTAATGTGGGTTTTTTTTTTTTAAGAAAATCACACCTAATCAATCAATCTTTACTTGGGCAACCATGTGATCAATGAATCGTGTGTGATTTGTTTGAGTCTCGTGTGTTAAATGTGATTTCTCATGCCCTGTCACCGCCCACTGCGCCTCTTCCCGGTGGGAAAACTTAACATTTCATTTAAATGAACAACGGTTTGTTCGACCAGACTCACGCCGAACTGAGGATATGAAATCAATAAAAATGTGTGTCGCGTGAATATGTTTGCATGAAATCGCGTTTGAGATG
The DNA here is from genome assembly GCA_029853015.1 of Chelidonichthys spinosus. NCBI lineage: Eukaryota > Metazoa > Chordata > Actinopteri > Perciformes > Triglidae > Chelidonichthys > Chelidonichthys spinosus. The sequence continues at coordinate 903,139 of CM056825.1, read as the reverse complement.
CTGGATATTTGAACGCGGTTCCACCTGCGGACTCCACGTTCACGCCCAAACGGGATTTGTTTCATGCTGGATGCGAAGCCTGATTCCGGTGCAATGCTGGCCTTCATGCGGCGTCCCTCAGTCCGAGCTGATCCGATCTAGCTGATCCGGATTCTGGCTATTTAACGGTCTCTCTCTCTCACACATACACGCGCGCGCGTGCACTGCACGGTTGTCGGGCCGGCGGGGCAGAAGTAATTTCCTTTGTCCTGTATTCAGAGACATAACGTTGACGTGGTGACACCCCTTCACATGCTCCCATCCGTGCACGCCCGCGTCTTTTGGCGCTCTGCGTCCCCGATGTGTGCGCGCATAGAAAAGCACATTGTTGTATGGCAGACGGATGATTGCGTTAACGCAGGTGATGTTTGGTGTGTGTGTCCTCCCCGCAGGGCCGTGTTCAAATATGAGGGCACCATGATCCTGCCTGCGGGCCAAGGGACGGACTACGAGGACTTCAAGAGCATGTGCACAGGTAAAGAAACACGTCGAGCACGTGCGTGTGTGTTAGCATGGCGCACAGCTTCACTTGGCAGGACACTAATCTCTTAAGACTCTGTACTCTGCCACCCATTGGCCTTCAGCCCTGCAGCCTAACTACAGTCAAAGCACTTAACCACTGTATGCGTTACATAATCTCTGCTACAATATCCTCTACGTGATTATTTATTTATTCTTACAAGGTGAAACAGTAAAGGTCACTCCTTCTTGTTACACCCTGACACCTTCTTCTCAAAGAGTTTGATTTTTCACCTGTTGCTTCCAAAGCTGAAGGTCCTTAAAGCTGCATTCTCTCTGCTGGCCACCAGGGGGCGACTCCTCTCTGGTTGTATAGAAGTCTATGAGAAAATGGTCCTACTTCTCTCTGCTGGCCACCAGGGGGCGACTCCTCTCTGGTTGTATAGAAGTCTACTAGAAAATGGTCCTACTTCTCTCTGCTGGCCACCAGGGGGCGACTCCTCTCTGGTTGTATAGAAGTCTATGAGAAAATGGTCCTACTTCTCTCTGCTGGCCACCAGGGGGCGACTCCTCTCCGGTTGTATAGAAGTCTATGAGAAAATGGTCCTACTTCTCTCTGCTGGCCACCAGGGGGCGACTCCTCTCCGGTTGTATAGAAGTCTATGAGTAAATGGTCCTACTTCTCTCTGCTGGCCACCAGGGGGCGACTCCTCTCTGGTTGTATAGAAGTCTATGAGAAAATGGTCCTAATTCTCTCTGCTGGCCACCAGGGGGCGACTCCTCTCTGGTTGTATAGAAGTCTATGAGAAAATGGTCCTACTTCTCTCTTGATGTATTATCTCAGTAAACATTGTAAACATGAGTTTATGGTCTCAATCTCTAGTTTCAAGTCTTCTTCAATCCAGCATGATGTTCATTTAGTACATTATGGTCCATTTAGAGTCCACCAGACCAGAAAGCAGGGGGATGCTTTAGGGGGCGGGGCTTACCTGCTGATTGACAGGTCGCTACCACGCTACCAATGCTAGTTAGCTACTAAGATGACTTTAACACTTAGCTGTGAAGTTGAACCTTGAATTATAGAAGCTAACTTTGTTAGCAGCTTCACACCAGAATCCACATGGATCCAGATCCAGTAAGGGTGCTTCTCTGCCACTTTGTGTTCATCAGATCCACCTGTCGCTCCTCCACAGACCAAATATGGTCAGTTCCTTTCACTGGCTCCAAAATGCCAAACCATAGTTCACAAAGCGACGAGTAACGTCACCATGACAATGACCACCTCTTATAGACGCTCTACAGCTTTTCAGTCCGATCAGTTCTGTTTGCAAATAAATACAATTTAAAACCAGAAGGGAAAACAACAATAAATCCTTTCACGCAGACAAACGCATAAGTGATAACGTCACACAGTTATTGATCAGTTATTCAGACCATCAGGGTTAAAGTGAGACACTAATCTGTAATGGTGAGGTCTGCCGGGTACAGAGAGGAGAGGTCTGCCGGGTACAGAGAGGAGAGGTCTGCCGGGTACAGAGAGGAGAGGTCTGCCGGGTACAGAGAGGAGAGGTCTGCCGGGTACAGAGAGGAGAGGTCTGCCGGGTACAGAGAGGAGAGGTCTGCCGGGTACAGAGAGGAGAGGTCTGCCGGGTACAGAGAGGTGAGGTCTGCCGGGTACAGAGAGGAGAGGTCTGCCGGGTACAGAGAGGAGAGGTCTGCCGGGTACAGAGAGGTGAGGTCTGCCGGGTACAGAGAGGAGAGGTCTGCTGGGCGTGGCTGCTGCTGCTGGAGTCTGCCTTCGGGGTCCGTTCCTCTCTCTGCTTCCTGATGTTTCAGAGCTCACATTCCGATGTTGCAATAACTAATTCATCACCAGCTTTTACAACATCTCCGTGGTGCATTTTGCTCATTGGTTCCTGTTCAGAGACGACACCCGCAGAAAACCCTTCCTGTCTGTGAGCCCGTTGTCCTTATTTAGCAGTGAAGTTGTGAGTGTGGGAGGAGCCGAAGCAGCCTGAAGAGGAGGGCCACCTCAGAATATTGATCTTAGAGTTATTCAGCTGCAGGGAGTAAAAGGACTTTTGGCTCACTGCAAGATCAGAGAAGCTACATGCAGGCCGGGCCACGTCCCAAACCTAAAGCACATGTGATTTTCTGCTGACCAAGAGTAGAAACATTCAGTAACTTATTTAGTCTGTCAGGAATTAGTCATTTTTGGTGTTTACTAAGCTGCTTCTCATTGCTCCCCATCGAGCAGAAATAAGAAATGCCTTTATAACCCTTTTAGATCTCATCTGCCTCATATTGTTCACCTGTTTAACAAGATATAAAATACAAATAAAGATTTTTATATAAAAATGTGTAAATCACCGTGTTAGATGGAGACTAGAGGTGTTTAGTGTAAATAAGTCACCGTGTTAGATGGAGACTCTAGAGGTGTTTAGTGTAAATAAGTCACCGTGTTAGATGGAGACTAGACGTGTTTAGTGTAAATACGTCACCGTGTTAGATGGAGACTCTAGAGGTGTTTAGTGTAAATACGTCACCGTGTTAGATAGAGACTCTAGAGGTGTTTAGTGTAAATAAGTCACCGTGTTAGATGGAGACTAGAGGTGTTTAGTGTAAATAAGTCACCGTGTTA
>CM056825.1:872500-880000 GCA_029853015.1 Chelidonichthys spinosus | reverse complement strand
AGATTGGAGATGACTTGCCAATGTATGTGATAGTTTGGGACAATGTCAGCTTCCATCGCTCCAATATCATCAGGCAATGGTTTGCAAACCACAACAGGATGAAGATGGAGTTCCTCTCACCCTACTCCCCATTCCTCAACCCCATTGAAGAATTTTTCTCAGTATGGAGATGGAAAGTTTATGATCGCCAGCCCCATACCCAGATGACCCTTCTGGCTGCCATGGATGCTGCGTGTGATGACATCACAGCAGATGCCTGCAGAGGCTGGATAAGACACTCAAAAAGATTCTTTCCACGCTGCATCGCAAGAGAAGATATTCGTTGTGATGTAGATGAAAATATGTGGCCCAACATACAGGAACGTCAGGAGGTGTAGGAAGACTGCACTGTAATTCCTACAACACTGCATGTACAGTTTTCCCTGAGGAGATTGTCCTATGTTTACATTTCTACTTTTTTTCTTTGTGCTGTGCAGTGTTGTCTTTTCCTTTTTGTATACTGTAACAATCTGTCAACTGTCAACAAATTACAATACAAAAATGTGAATCTTGTCCTGTCCTTTTGCAAACAATCTCCCACATACACTAAGGTGTAACTTACTATTTACAGTACAATACAGTAATTGTCATCAAAAATTTAGCCATAGTTTACATCAGAACATCCCTCCAGAGTTCACTGTGATATTGACAACATGACTAAGCAATTTGACTGTCTTATCCATACACAATGACACAAGGACTTGCCCTTCTGATGGCACTGACATGTTCATTGACACAGATATTTAATTTTGAGAGATGAACTAAGGATTTTGAGCAAGAGACTGGCTTTTGCAGGCAATCCATGGTGTTTTGCCATTTGTCCGAATTGTTTTGAGAAATGCACTTACTGTTTTGCTAATAGCGAGGCTGATTCGAGAATTGTACCAAAGCGACTGAGAAAAACTGTAATAGAACCGCGTTTATTGCTTTAATTTAATATTAGTTACGCAGTTCTTTGGTTTATGGATGTCGATTGGACGAAATAAGATTTAATTTTAATTTTATTAGCATAAAAAACATGGCATGGGACACGATGAATATTAATAATATGTTTCATAAATAGGCTTAAAATCCTAACAACATACTGGGATCGTTCAGTTAAGAGAAAACTTTTTTTTGTGAAAAACAAACATTTTATTAAATATAAATCATAAGGTCTCCCTGCATAAATAGTTAATACAATTAACGTATAATGTTTTTAAAAAATCATGGTAGAGAAGTGGAAATTACAGCCTTATTTAAAATAAAAAACATGGTATCATGTTTATATTGTTTATCGTTTATTTATGATGATGTTTAAAATAGTCTGATTATACGATGTGTGACTCTAATGAATACTGTTTCTGTTGACATCAAGCAGAGCATCATGGGTAATGCAGAGAGCGTGGTGGTGCAGAAGCGGCTGGCCCGGTTCCGCCCCGAGGAGAGGCCTGCGGTGGAGGGGGTCTTCGACCGGCTCCTGGGTCCTGCAGGACCCCCTTCAGGACCCCCGCCAGCAGGGGCTGCTTTAACGCTGGAGATGCTGCAGGTGAATCAGATCTTCATTTCTGTTGTTCCACTGAGAAAAAGGTGGTTTCTGTATAACTGACACCCCCCTTTGTCCGTCCCAGTCCTCAATGGGGGGTCTGGCCCCGGACTCCCTGGTGAGGAGGGTCTACCGATGCATGTGCAGTATCGAACCTGGACCGCCGGCCTCTGGGAAAACCTCTGCTGCCTCTGGAGTCGGCCGAGAGCAGCTGGTCATCTTCCTGGCAGACACGCTGCGAGGGACCGCAGAGGAACGGGCTCCTCTGGTCCTGTCCATGTCCAAGTCCGGGTCCGAGTCCAAGTCCAGGTCCCAGCGAGGACCAGGGCCAGCAGACACCGTCACATGTGAGCAGGTAGCAGAGGTGAGTAGTCGGTGAAATGATGTTTGTGTCCTAAATCACTCCTTCACGACTCCCTACTCACCATCCAGGGAGCTCCACATAGAGGACTATGTAGAGGACTATGACTACTCTACATAGAGGACTATGTAGAGGACTATGTAGAGGACTATGACTACTCTACATAGAGGACTATGTAGAGGACTATGTAGAGGACTATATAGAGGACTATGACTACTCTACATAGAGGACTACGTAGAGGACTGTAGAGGACTATGACTACTCTATATAGAGGACAATGTAGAGGACTATGTAGAGGACTATGACTACTCTATATAGAGGACTATGTAGAGGACTATGTAGAGGACTATGACTACTCTACATAGAGGACTATGTAGAGGACTATGTAGAGGACTATATAGAGGACTATGACTACTCTACATAGAGGACTACGTAGAGGACTGTAGAGGACTATGACTACTCTATATAGAGGACTATGTAGAGGACTATATAGAGGACTATGTAGAGGACTATGTAGAGGACTATATAGAGGACTATGTAGAGGACTATGACTACTCTATATAGAGGACTATGTAGAGGACTATGTAGAGGACTATGTAGAGGACTGTTTAGAGGACTATGACTACTCTATATAGAGGACTATGTAGAGGACTATATAGAGGACTATGTAGAGGACTATGTAGAGGACTATGTAGAGGACTATGACTACTCTATATAGAGGACTATGTAGAGGACTATGTAGAGGACTATGACTACTCTATATAGAGGACTATGTAGAGGACTATGTAGAGGACTATGACTACTCTATATAGAGGGCTATGTAGAGGACTATGTAGAGGACTATATAGAGGACTATGACTACTCTATATAGAGGACTATGTAGAGGACTATGTAGAGGACTATGACTACTCTATATAGAGGACTATGTAGAGGACTATGTAGAGGACTATGTAGAGGACTATGACTACTCTATGTAGAGGACTATGTAGAGGACTATGACTACTCTATATAGAGGACTATGTAGAGGACTATATAGAGGACTATGACTACTCTATATAGAGGACTATGTAGAGGACTATGACTACTCTATATAGAGGACTATGTAGAGGACTATGTAGAGGACTATGACTACTCTATATAGAGGACTATGTAGAGGACTATGTAGAGGACTCTGACTACTCTATATAGAGGACTATGTAGAGGACTATATAGAGGACTATGACTACTCTATGTAGAGGACTATGTAGAGGACTATATAGAGGACTATGACTACTCTATATAGAGGACTATGTAGAGGACTATATAGAGGACTATGACTACTCTATATAGAGGACTATGTAGAGGACTATGTAGAGGACTATGACTACTCTATATAGAGGACTATGTAGAGGACTATGACTACTCTATATAGAGGACTATGTAGAGGACTATATAGAGGACTATGACTACTCTATATAGAGGACTATGTAGAGGACTATGACTACTCTATATAGAGGACTATGTAGAGGACTATGTAGAGGACTATGACTACTCTATATAGAGGACTATGTAGAGGACTATGTAGAGAACTCTGACTACTCTATATAGAGGACTATGTAGAGGACTATATAGAGGACTATGACTACTCTATATAGAGGACTATGTAGAGGACTATGTAGAGGACTATGACTACTCTATATAGAGGACTATGTAGAGGACTATGTAGAGGACTATGACTACTCTATATAGAGGGCTATGTAGAGGACTATGTAGAGGACTATGACTACTCTATATAGAGGACTATGTAGAGGACTATGACTACTCTATATAGAGGACTATGTAGAGGACTATATAGAGGACTATGACTACTCTATATAGAGGACTATGACTACTCTATATAGAGGACTATGTAGAGGACTATGTAGAGGACTATGACTACTCTATGTAGAGGACTATGTAGAGGACTATGACTACTCTATATAGAAGACTATGTAGAGGACTATATAGAGGACTATGACTACTCTATATAGAGGACTATGTAGAGGACTATGACTACTCTATATAGAGGACTATGTAGAGGACTATGTAGAGGACTATGACTACTCTATATAGAGGACTATGTAGAGGACTATGTAGAGAACTCTGACTACTCTATATAGAGGACTATGTAGAGGACTATATAGAGGACTATGACTACTCTATATAGAGGACTATGTAGAGGACTATGTAGAGGACTATGACTACTCTATATAGAGGACTATGTAGAGGACTATGTAGAGGACTATGACTACTCTATATAGAGGGCTATGTAGAGGACTATGTAGAGGACTATATAGAGGACTATGACTACTCTATATAGAGGACTATGTAGAGGACTATGTAGAGGACTATGACTACTCTATATAGAGGACTATGTAGAGGACTATATAGAGGACTATGACTACTCTATATAGAGGACTATGTAGAGGACTATATAGAGGACTATGACTACTCTATATAGAGGACTATGTAGAGGACTATATAGAGGACTATGACTACTCTATATAGAGGACTATGTAGAGGACTATGTAGAGGACTATGACTACTCTATATAGAGGACTATGTAGAGGACTATGTAGAGGACTATGTAGAGGACTATGACTACTCTATGTAGAGGACTATGTAGAGGACTATGACTACTCTATATAGAGGACTATGTAGAGGACTATGTAGAGGACTATGACAACTCTATATAGAGGACTATGTAGAGGACTATGACTACTCTATATAGAGGACTATGTAGAGGACTATGTAGAGGACTATGACTACTCTATATAGAGGACTATGTAGAGGACTATGTAGAGGACTCTGACTACTCTATATAGAGGACTATGTAGAGGACTATATAGAGGACTATGACTACTCTATGTAGAGGACTATGTAGAGGACTATATAGAGGACTATGACTACTCTATATAGAGGACTATGACTACTCTATATAGAGGACTATGTAGAGGACTATGTAGAGGACTATGACTACTCTATATAGAGGACTATGTAGAGGACTATGTAGAGGACTATGTAGAGGACTATGACTACTCTATGTAGAGGACTATGTAGAGGACTATGACTACTCTATATAGAGGACTATGTAGAGGACTATATAGAGGACTATGACTACTCTATATAGAGGACTATGTAGAGGACTATGACTACTCTATATAGAGGACTATGTAGAGGACTATGTAGAGGACTATGTAGAGAACTCTGACTACTCTATATAGAGGACTATGTAGAGGACTATATAGAGGACTATGACTACTCTATATAGAGGACTATGTAGAGGACTATGTAGAGAACTCTGACTACTCTATATAGAGGACTATGTAGAGGACTATATAGAGGACTATGACTACTCTATGTAGAGGACTATATAGAGGACTATGACTACTCTATATAGAGGACTATGTAGAGGACTATATAGAGGACTATGACTACTCTATATAGAGGACTATGTCGAGGACTATGACTACTCTATATAGAGGACTATGTAGAGGACTATGTAGAGGACTATATAGAAGACTATGACTACTCTATATAGAGGACTACGTAGAGGACTATGTAGAGGACTTTATAGAGGACTATGACTACTCTATATAGAGGACTATATAGAGGACTATGTAGAGGACTTTATAGAGGACTATGACTACTCTATATAGAGGACTATATAGAGGACCATGTAGAGGACTATATAGAGGTCTATGTAGAGGACTACGTAGAGCACTATATAGAGGACTATATAGAGGACTATGACTACTCTATATAGAGGACTATGACTACTCTATATAGAGGACTATGTAGAGGACTATGTAGAGGACTATGACTACTCTATGTAGAGGACTATGTAGAGGACTATGACTAATCTATATAGAGGACTATGTAGAGGACTATATAGAGGACTATGACTACTCTATATAGAGGACTATGTAGAGGACTATGACTACTCTATATAGAGGACTATGTAGAGGACTATGTAGAGGACTATGACTACTCTATATAGAGGACTATGTAGAGGACTATGTAGAGAACTCTGACTACTCTATATAGAGGACTATGTAGAGGACTATATAGAGGACTATGACTACTCTATATAGAGGACTATGTAGAGGACTATGTAGAGGACTATGACTACTCTATATAGAGGACTATGTAGAGGACTATGTAGAGGACTATGACTACTCTATATAGAGGGCTATGTAGAGGACTATGTAGAGGACTATATAGAGGACTATGACTACTCTATATAGAGGACTATGTAGAGGACTATGTAGAGGACTATGACTACTCTATATAGAGGACTATGTAGAGGACTATATAGAGGACTATGACTACTCTATATAGAGGACTATGTAGAGGACTATATAGAGGACTATGACTACTCTATATAGAGGACTATGTAGAGGACTATATAGAGGACTATGACTACTCTATATAGAGGACTATGTAGAGGACTATGTAGAGGACTATGACTACTCTATATAGAGGACTATGTAGAGGACTATGTAGAGGACTATGACTACTCTATGTAGAGGACTATGTAGAGGACTATGACTACTCTATATAGAGGACTATGTAGAGGACTATATAGAGGACTATGACTACTCTATATAGAGGACTATGTAGAGGACTATGACTACTCTATATAGAGGACTATGTAGAGGACTATGTAGAGGACTATGACTACTCTATATAGAGGACTATGTAGAGGACTATGTAGAGGACTCTGACTACTCTATATAGAGGACTATGTAGAGGACTATATAGAGGACTATGACTACTCTATGTAGAGGACTATGTAGAGGACTATATAGAGGACTATGACTACTCTATATAGAGGACTATGACTACTCTATATAGAGGACTATGTAGAGGACTATGTAGAGGACTATGACTACTCTATATAGAGGACTATGTAGAGGACTATGTAGAGGACTATGTAGAGGACTATGACTACTCTATGTAGAGGACTATGTAGAGGACTATGACTACTCTATATAGAGGACTATGTAGAGGACTATATAGAGGACTATGACTACTCTATATAGAGGACTATGTAGAGGACTATGACTACTCTATATAGAGGACTATGTAGAGGACTATGTAGAGGACTATGTAGAGAACTCTGACTACTCTATATAGAGGACTATGTAGAGGACTATATAGAGGACTATGACTACTCTATATAGAGGACTATGTAGAGGACTATGTAGAGAACTCTGACTACTCTATATAGAGGACTATGTAGAGGACTTTATAGAGGACTATGACTACTCTATGTAGAGGACTATATAGAGGACTATGACTACTCTATATAGAGGACTATGTAGAGGACTATATAGAGGACTATGACTACTCTATATAGAGGACTATGTCGAGGACTATGACTACTCTATATAGAGGACTATGTAGAGGACTATGTAGAGGACTATATAGAAGACTATGACTACTCTATATAGAGGACTACGTAGAGGACTATATAGAGGACTATGTAGAGGACTTTATAGAGGACTATGACTACTCTATATAGAGGACTATATAGAGGACTATGTAGAGGACT
>CM056825.1:805000-867500 GCA_029853015.1 Chelidonichthys spinosus | reverse complement strand
ACAAACATCAGCCTCCTCCTACTTACGGGGGGAACTGGTCCTAATGGTTCTCTCTCCGAGCTCATGACTAAAGAACAGCGACGATGGAGGAATTTATGGTTGATCGACATAAAAACACACATTCATGATTGAATATCGTCACCAGTGACTGAAAACGCTGTTTAGATCACCTTCATGGTAGAGAAGTTAAAAATAGAGCCTGATTAAAAAAATACTTTTTACAATGTATTTTCGGAAGGAGACCTTATGCTTTATGATTATTTAAGATTATTTGATTGCTTTTCATTAACACAATATGTGTGACATAATAATAAATGTGTTTGTTATTTAAATTGATTCCAGGATGTTTTAGTCCCATTTTAAGAGTTTTAAATGTATTTTCATGATATTGTGAATCCAGTTATTTTGGCCAGAATAATCATAATAATTATGATTATTCTAATGATCATCCAATGCCTATTTAAGGGCAGCAAAGACTGATTTTACAAGGATAATCTTTCTAAGCTTCTTTATGTGAAACAGGTGGACAAACAATTTTGTGCCAGTGATTTCTTTTGTTGTTGTAATAATAATCTTGGCCACAAGAGGCTGAAGTGCACCCCTGCTCCATGTTTCAGATGGCAGCCATGCATGTACCTTTAGAGTGGAGGAATTACAACTCACCTGGAAGAAAACATGAAGGTTTTAATCCTTATTGAGAACACGAGGTAGTGGTTCACTTCAGCCTCTTGTGGTCAAAATTAGTATAACAACAACAAACTTAAATCCTGATGGAAAAAAACACTTTTTAGGAAAGTTATCCTGACAAAACTTGTGTTTTTCCCCAAATGTTTCACAGATTAAAGTTTTGATGGAACTTAAAGGAAATATTTGTTTTATTCTCAAGTAAAAAACACAGCAGAGAAAACGATTTATGAGAAAATGGTCCTACTTCTTTCTGCTGGCCATCAGGGGGCGACTCCTCTCTGGTTGTATAGAAGTCTATGAGAAAATGGTCCTACTTCTCTCTGCTGGCCACCAGGGGGCGACTCCTCTCTGGTTGTATAGAAGTCTATGAGAAAATGGTCCTACTTCTCCCTGCTGGCCACCAGGGGGCGACTCCTCTCTGGTTGTATAGAAGTCTATGAGAAAATGGTCCTACTTCTCTCTGCTGGCCACCAGGGGGCGACTCCTCTCTGGTTGTATAGAAGTCTATGAGAAAATGGTCCTACTTCTCTCTTGATGTATTATCTCAGTAAACATTGTAAACATGAGTTTATGTCTCAATCTCTAGTTTCAAGTCTTCTTCAATCCAGCATGATGTTCATTTAGTACATTATGGTCCATTTAGAGTCCACCAGACCAGAAAGCAGGGGATGCTTTAGGGGGCGGGGCTTAAGTCTTGAAAACCACAAATCAAAAGGTGACATCACCATGACTGCGTCCCTTTCTTATATACAGGAATGTGAGCACAAAAAAGAGGAAGTTACCCCATCAATAGTTTATGTATGACAGTGAAATCATACATGGTTCTCCTGTTCAAAGGAGGTGAAGATCTTCTTGAGAAACGTGTCATTGTGAACTTCTGTGTGACCAGTATTAAAAAAAACTTTATGTTGAAGAGACATTTTGTTCACCCACATCCTGACCCAGACCCTGGATGAGAGTCTGGACTGAGTCTGGTCCAGCCATATATATATATATATATATATATATATATATATATATATATATATATATATATATATATATATGCGCCCTGAACACATCGTTGCTCGTATTAAACCTGAAGCTGAAACTTTCCATCCAACGTCGGTGACGCCATCAATGAGCAGATCTCCACTTTGACACCTGAGACGGGTAACTCTGTACCCCCCCCCCCGCCTCCTCCTCTTCTGTTCTGCAAAGCATGCAAATCACCCAAGCAAGTTAAACATGCAAATCTTCCATATTCTTGCAGCAGCGCCGCTTCCATAAACAGTGCTGCTGCTCATCTGTGGATTTGTGTATGGAAATGCTTTTATTGTTCCATTCCCAGATACCTGAGTACCTGTAGAGCCGGGGATCACCCCATCACATGCTCTTTAGTGTGTGTGTGTATATGCATATATATATATATATATATATATATATACAGATATATATACACACATGTACTGCAAATTTGATATTGAGTTTTTATTTTTCATGTTCCAAAAAACTGAAAATGATGTATACATGTTCATACACCGTTGCTAATATTCCAGTAATATAAAATATAATGATCATAATATACTTAATACTTTTGACACTTTTGACCACCTGTCAAATACATGCGATGAGCAGAGGTGGGAAGAAACGAAGTACAAATACTTCGTTAGTGTACTTCAGGAGTATTTTCAGGTATCTGTACTTCAGTATTTATGAGAATTTAAGTTTAAGTATGTGTACTTGTACTTGAGTAGAAGTAGTAGTACGCCTCTGCTGATGGATGAGGTTCAAATGGCGCTGCGTCATATCACGTAATGACAACAGAAAAACTGTTGTTTTTGGTGCGTTTTCTAGCATTATTTCGCGCTGATGAGCTTCCATACACGCGTGCTCTTATCAGCGCGTCGTCCCGTAAAACACCGAAACAACGCGCGCGTGTAACTGCTGTTGATCCCGGCGGCACCTGAAGCGGCCCGACGCCGCTCGCAGCGCGCTTTGCATAGATAACGTCCTCGCTTCCGGTCCTTTTTACAACATGCAGGCGATGCCTATAATGCAAGTGAACTTTTACTTCCTTGTACATGCAGATAGAGGAACTGACCGTTTGGCGGCTGCTTTTCACACATCCTCTCAAGCGTCGCTGCGTGACTTCCAGACCATGTTCACATAGAAAACAGGGCGCAGACACACGGTACACTTGTTCAAGGTAAGTCTTTTAATCGTCCTCCTCATGTCTCCGTGCGCGTGAAAGGTGTCCGCGTGCTCGTGGTGGAGGTCAGTTCAGAAGAAGAAGAAGAAGAAGAAGAAGAAGGGAGATCCGCTTTTTCTCTTCGCCCGGCAGCAGGGATTATCTTCTGGGCTTCAGATGCTTGAGACCCCCCCTCCCCGGACCCGGGTCTGCCCATCCGGCTGCAACCACACTAGAGAGATAGCAGCTGCTGGTCCTTCTCTGCCATCGTAGACCTGGTCTCATGTCACTATGTGGTCTAAGTGGTGAATCGGGTTCTGCTTCTCAGGACAGTGAAATAGTGAAACCAAAATGCAGTGTGGTGGCTCGGAGATGCTGCTGCTTAATGCGAACTTAGTTTAGTAGTTTCTTACGGCGATTGCAGTGGTGGAGCGGACTATTGTAGGGGCGAGACCCCGACTCGGGGTGGCACCGAAACCGATGTCTTATTTATTCATATTCATTTTATTTTTAGTAACTAACTCTTATCATTAGAGACCAAGTCCACCATGAAGACTCCTAACACACAGAGTTATGGTTAATTTAAATTGGTGTCAAAACAATTTGAAGCTACATAAACATAATTACACACAAGACAAACTTATTTCTAACATTATGGGAACACGGTTATACATTACATATTGAGCGTGAACGTGAATATGCTAGCACGAATCCACCAGAAAATAAAATTCTCTGAATGCCAAAAAAAATGTGACACCAATTCAGCAGCCGCACCGTTTTTACAAACGGCGTCAGATGCTCGTCCAAACCGAATGGAACGCATCCTCCAAGAAACAACGATGAGGTTTGACCTTAAAATGACAAAGCTAACTTTGTTAGCAGCTTCACAGCAGAATCCACATGGATCCAGATCCAGTAAGGGTGCCGCTCTGCTGCTTTGTGTTCATCAGATCCAACTGTCACTCCTCCACAGTCCAAATATGGTCACTTCCTTCTCTGGTTGCAAAAACGTCAAAGATGGCAACAGCCAAACTGCCGGACTTGATGCTTCAAAACCATAGTCCACAAACCAATGGGTGACGTCACTATGACGAAATGAACATTGTAGGGTTGGAGGTTTGTAGGGTTGTATATTTGTAGGTTTGTAGGGTTGTTTGTAGGTTTGTATGTTTGTTTGTAGGGTTGTAGGGTTGTTTGTAGGGTTGTAGGTTTGGTTGTAGGGTTGTTTGTAGGTTTGTATGTTTGTTTGTAGGGTTGTAGGTTTGTTTGTAGGGTTGTCTGGAGGTTTGTAGGGTTGTTTGGAGGGTTGTAGGTTTGTAGGGTTGTAGGTTTGTTTGGAGGTTTTTAGGGTTGTTGGAGGTTTGTATGGTTGTTTGGAGGGTTGTAGGTTTGTAGGGTTGTATGTTTGTTTGTAGGGTTGTAGGTTTGTTTGTAGGCTTGTAGGTTTGTTTGGAGGGTTGTAGGTTTGTTTGGAGGGTTGTATATTTTGTAGGGTTGTAGGTTTGTAGGGTCAGGTTTGTTTGTAGGGTTGTATGTTTGTTTGAAGGGTTGTAGGTTTGTTTGTAGGGTTGTATATTTTTAGGGTTGTAGGTTTGTAGGGTTGTATATTTGTAGGTTTGTAGGTTTGTAGGGTCAGGTTTGTTTGTAGGGTTGTATGTTTGTTTGAAGGGTTGTAGGTTTGTTTGTAGGGTTGTATATTTTTAGGGTTGTAGGTTTTGTAGGGTCATGTATTATTTGTAGGGTTTGTAGGGTTTGTTTGTAAGGGTTTGTAGGTTTGTTTGTAGGGTTGTATATTTTTAGGGTTGTAGGTTTGTAGGGTTGTATATTTGTAGGTTTGTAGGGTTGTTTGTAGGTTTGTATGTTTGTTTGTAGGGTTGTAGGTTTGTTTGTAGGGTTGTCTGGAGGTTTGTAGGGTTGTTTGGAGGTTGGTAGGGTTGTAGGTTTGTAGGGTTGTTTGTAGGTTTGTAGGGTTGTTTGTAGGTTTGTATGTTTGTTTGTAGGGTTGTAGGTTTGTTTGGAGGTTTTTAGGGTTGTTTGGAGGTTTGTATGGTTGTTTGGAGGGTTGTAGGTTTGTAGGGTTGTATGTTTGTTTGTAGGGTTGTAGGTTTGTTTGGAGGTTTTTAGGGTTGTTTGGAGGTTTGTATGGTTGTTTGGAGGGTTGTAGGTTTGTAGGGTTGTATGTTTGTTTGTAGGGTTGTAGGTTTGTTTGTAGGCTTGTAGGTTTGTTTGGAGGGTTGTATATTTTTAGGGTTGTAGGTTTGTAGGGTCAGGTTTGTTTGTAGGGTTGTATGTTTGTTAGAACGGTTTTAGGTTTGTTTGTAGGGTTGTATATTTTTAGGGTTGTAGGTTTGTAGGTTTGTAGGGTTGTATGTTTGTTTGAAGGGTTGTAGGTTTGTAGGGTTGTATGTTTGTTTGAAGGGTTGTAGGTTTTTTTGTAGGGTTGTATATTTGTAGGATTGTAGGTTTGTTTTAGGTTTTTAGGGTTGTATGTTTGTTTGTAGGGTTGTAGGTTTGTTTGGAGGGTTGTATATGTTTAGGGTTGTAGGTTTGTAGGTTTGTAGGGTTGTATGTTTGTTTGTAGGGTTGTAGGTTTGTTTGGAGGTTTGTATGGTTCTAAGTCTGTAGGGTTTTGTGTATTTCTGTGTTTACATTTGCATTCCTGCGGCGGAAGCGTTGAGCAACGTCCTGGTTTCACTCATACAGCTGGTTTTCCTGCAGCAGTGTGAGTCATGCAGACGGTTGTTAGTGTGAGTGAGCAGCGAACCCTCGGGGACGGTCCCGGTGAGGCTAAAGGTTTGATCAGGGAAAACATGGAGGAGTTAATCATTAGTTTCCTTTCCACCACACCAAGAACACCTTTCACTTTGCACAACTCAGCTTCTTAGATATCCTTTTATTAGATTGTGTTCCTTTATTTCTACTTAATTTTAATGAAGATGGAGGTAGACTTTGCATATTTACACAATAAACATATTTATTGATATATAACGACACATTTATCTGCATGTCTTTATTCCTTCTGGACGTAAAATCTCCTTTTTCTAAATATACATTTGTTTATTGGTTCTGACAGTGTAGAACACTCTACAGTATTATGTTTTATTGATATTTCATGTGCACTGTTTTGTTTTAATAACTCACCAATCATTTGCAAGTTAAATATTAAATGAGGTGTTAACCATCAACATTCACAGCTATGTGCATTCTACAGTCCTTTATTCTTCTTCTCTTCATCATCTAACTGCTTCCACGTTTTTCACCCGAGAAACTTCATTCCAATGTGAAAATGTTCAGCTGCATCAGGACACATGTGCTTCCACTTTTCTCATTCCTACTTTTAATACTTTCAGAAATATTCATGTTTTTCTGAAAACCAGGCTGGATTCACTGGATCCAGCAAGACCCACATGGGCTGGTTCACCACAGCTGGAGGAACCAGAATAAAGTATTGATCTGTGATTTAATATCAATAACCAGATGAAAAGGATGCTGAAATAACTCCATCATGATGGTGATCAGTAAAAAGTGCTGAGTCATGCTTTGTTAGGTCTGTCTGCTAGACCACAAGATAACTCCTGTTAAAACGCTGGTTTTCTGAATGGAGTCTGGTTGATGGTGCTAGGCTACGCTAACATAGTAGCTGCTCCATCAACACTCCATATAAGGTCATCTAGACATAAATACAGCAGAGACCTTGTTGTTTGGACGACAGACAGTCTCTGGTTCCTCCACATAGTCTGGTCTGGTCTCTGGACTCATGTGAGCTACTATCTAGACCTCTGGGGGACCACAGACAGTCTGTGGTTTCTCCACATAGTCTGGTCTGGTCTCTGGACTCATGTGAGCTACTATCTAGACCTCTGGGGGACCACAGACAGTCTCTGGTTTCTCCACATAGTCTGGTCTGGTCTCTGGACTACAGTGTGAGCTACTATCTAGACCTCTGGGGGACCACAGACAGTCTCTGGTTCCTCCACATAGTCTGGTCTGGTCTCTGGACTCATGTGAGCTACTATCCTACCCTCCTGGTCGCAGGTCTTCCCGCGGTGAATGAGTCGGCGTCCGTGTCCCTCGTGTCCTGTCTTGGCGGCAGCGATGGCTCGTGGCGGGCAGCAGGGCGAGATGACGGAGTACAAGAAGATGCTGATCAAGCGTGACATGGAGATGGGCGTGGTCATGACGGTGTTCCGGCAGAAGGCGGAGCGGCTCACCGTGCAGGTCATCATGGAGGCCCGGCAGGTGGCGTGGACGCGCACCGCCGACAAGACGGACGGCGTCTGTGAGTATATACAATGTTTCAGAAAACATCATCGTCTTCAAGAAGTTATCACATGTTGTCATGGTGATATCTCTTAGAGGACGGAAGGATGTCTTTTTGGGTGGATGGACAGACACAATGTGATCAGGTGTAAGACCCTTGTAGGCCAGGACCAGGACCCGGTTCTTGTGTGTTGCAGTGGACCTGTTTGAGATCAGGGAGGTCCGACCTGGGAGGAACTCCAAGGACTTTGAGCGTTTCAGAGACGGGAAGGACAAACACCATGAAGACAGCTGCTTCACCATCTTCTACGGCTCCATGTTCGTCCTGAACACCCTCAGCCTGGGAGGTGAGACCTGGCTCCTCCTCCTTCTCCTCCCCCTTCTCCTCCTTCTTCTTCTTGTGTAATTGTGACCTTTAACCTTCTTCTCCTTGTATAATGGTACCTTTTAACCTCCGGTCCCTGCCGTGACTCCTCCAGCTGATTCGGTGGAGGAGGCCCAGAAGTGGCTGATTGGACTGGAGCTGCTGAGGGAGGAGACGCTGGACGCTCCCACGCCAGTTCTCATCGAGAGGTGAGATGCACCAACACGTTGCCACGGTAACTCCTGACTCCATCACTGATGCCTCTCCGTGTTCCCCTCCAGCTGGCTCAGGAAGCAGATGTACTCTGTCAACCAGACCAAAACCAACAGGTACGCCTCCACCCGAATATTTCACACAGCGGTCGCCGGGTCACATGATGCACCGCGTCACATGATGCACCGCGTCACATGATGTCCCGTTGTCTCTTCAGCATCTCCATGAAGGAGCTGAAGGCTCTGCTGACTATGCTCAACTACAAGCCCCCCAGCTCCAGGACCCTCAAGGACAGATTCCAGGTACCGTTGATGTGCGTCGGGACCGAAGACGTCTAATGACCGACTGAATCGTCTGCTGTAGACCTGATGTAGACCGAACTGGGTCCATGTGGATCCGAGAGGCTGAAACTGGTCTCTTTATTCTGCTTCCACAGGAAGTGGGAGCAAAGAAGGACCGCCTGGACTTTGAGCAGTTTCATAAATTGTACAACATTATAATGTTTGAACAGAATGAGGTGAGTTTGAATTCATCCCATTGGAATAAATATATAAATATATACATGTATATATATTTATAGCACTGCACACGTAGTGTTTAATCCATATCATGTTTTAAATTTTAGATCCTGGATGAGTTCAAGAAGGAGTCGTGTGCTTTCATTCTGGGGTGAGTTTCTCCTCGTTACTAACGGCAACGATGTGAACGCCTGTAGCTCTTCATGACTTTCCGTGTGATCCGTTAAACAGGAACACCGATAAACCCGACGCCTCGGCCGTCTTGCTGCACGACTTCCAGAGGTTC
Source organism: Chelidonichthys spinosus (assembly GCA_029853015.1). NCBI lineage: Eukaryota > Metazoa > Chordata > Actinopteri > Perciformes > Triglidae > Chelidonichthys > Chelidonichthys spinosus. Next base: position 859,002 of record CM056825.1, on the reverse strand, counting down.
CTCATCTACCAGCAAAAGGTATCATCATAACAATATCAATAATCAATCTGTTCTCTATATTTCTGAACATCCACATGTCATTTAAAGCCAGGGAGGCGCTTTATTTTTGGCAAAATACACCAGAATATGAGAATCCAGGCCTTCCTGCACTAAGCCCCTCCCCCAGACGAGCACGGACGTCACTGAACTATTAGAAATCTTTCCAAAACACCAATAATTCAGTTAATCTATGCTTATTTAAAATACAGGTCCTCACAGTGGCTGATTATTTGGTTTGTGTTGTGTGTGTGTGTGTCAGGAGTCGTGGGCCAGCGACCTGAACCAGGTCCGGGACCTGATGACCACCTTCATCGATGACACCATGAGGAAGACCAACGACCCCGAGTTCACCGTCAGCGAGGTGAGTGTGTTGTTGTTTATGTGGATCAGAAATATGAGGCGACACGCAGAAGTAATGGTGACGCGTGACATCATGTTAACAACACTTTGTGCTAATATATGCTAATATATGCTAATGTATGCTAGTATATGCTAATATGCTGATGACATAATAATGCATCACAATGTTCAGAGAAAACACTTTCATTGAAGATCCACTGATAATAGATAATAGAATAACCTCCTCTTCCCTCTCTTTCTCCTCTTCCTCCTCCTCCTCCCTCCCCTCTTCCCTCTCCTCCTCCCCCTCTTCTTCCTCCTCTTCCTCCTCCTCCCTCCCCTCTTCCCTATTCTCCTCCCCCTCTTCTTCCTCCTCTTCCTCCTCCTCCTCCCTCCCCTCTCCCCTCTCCTCCTCCTCCTCCTCTCCCCCCCTCTAGTTCCTCAGCTTCCTGTTCTCCAAAGAGAACTCTGTGTGGGATGAGAAGTTCTCGAGGACCAGTAACCTGGACATGAACAACCCTCTGTCTCACTACTGGATCAACTCCTCCCACAACACGTGAGTCGACCCGGGAGCTCCACTCATAACATGAACGTCAGAGATATATATTAATGTAATTATTAATATATATATATAGTATATATCTAAAACCCAGCCTGTCTCCTGTGTTCCTTCTACAGCTACCTGACAGGTGATCAGCTTCGTAGTGAGTCGTCCACTGAAGCTTATGTGCGATGTCTGCATCTGGGATGCCGCTGCATTGAACGTCAGTATGAATATAATACTACGAAATATGTAGAAGTATAAATATGAATATAACCCAGCGTGCTCCACTGAGATGTGGAGGTATTTTATTTCTATAAGCATTATGAGTCGTGATAAAACAGTCATAATGAATACTGTTGTGCGGTTCTGGATCTTGCCAGTGGACTGCTGGGAAGGACCCGGGGAGCCAATCATCTACCACGGCTGGACCAGGACCACCAAGATCAAGTTTGAGGACGTAGTCAAAGCCATTAACGAGCACGCTTTTGTCACATCGGAGTAAGAATCACCAGAAACCACACACACACGTTTTGTTTTAGCTTTAGAACCGATCTAACGTGGTCGCCGTGGTAACCACGCCTCCCCCCCAGCTTCCCGGTGATCCTGTCCATCGAGGAGCACTGTCCTTTGGAGCAGCAGCGTCAGATGGCTCGTATCTTCAGAGACGTGTTCGGAGCCAAACTGCTGACGGAGCCGGTGGAGCAGATGGCCGAGCAGCTGCCGTCGCCGGCGCAGCTGAAGGGCAAGATCATACTCAAGGTACCGTGTGGCGTCGGCATGGCGATCGCACGGAGACGATAACCCAGACCAAAATAATTCACCCAATGATCATTTCACCTTGTTTCCTCCTTGTTTCCACAATGTTTCCTCCTCATTTCCTCATCGTTTCCTCCTCATTTCCTCATCCTTTCCTCCTGGTTTCCACCTTCTTTCCTCCTTGTTGCTCCTCATTTCCTCATCATTTCCTCATCATTTCCTCTTTGTTTCCTCATCATCGTTTCCACCTCGTTTCATTCTTGTTTCCTCCCCATTTCCGCATCATTTCCTCCTGGTTTCCACCTTGTTTCCTCCTTGTTTCCACCTTGTTTCCTCATCATTTCCTCCTTGTTTCCACCTTGTTTCATCCTTGTTTCCACCTTGTTTCCTCATCATTTCCTCCTTGTTTCCTCCTTGTTTCCTCATCGTTTCCTCTTTGTTTCCTCCTCAGCACAAGAAGCTCAGCGTGGAGGGAGGAGGAAGTGTCACTCGGGACTTCAGGAAGGGCCAGAAACAGGGAGACCTGATGATCTGGGACCCCATAGACCAGGTACTGTTGGAGGGGTGTCAGTCCATTAGATTAGTTAGCGTTAGCTTAGCCTAGCATCGTAACAGCTTTCTACTGGAGACGGTCTGGCAAAGGCATGATTATCCTGTGAGTGAATATTGACCACAATCTTGATCGAGTGTGTTTGATCGTCCCGTTCCCCCCTGTGAATGTGAGTGCAGCGACAGTAGTTCCAGTCTTATAGCTGACCCTGAAAAACCTCATTATTAGTGTGAGCGTGTTACTTCCTATAAATATATGTAAGCTATCTTCGTTGGGACTTCCTTGTGTGGAGAAATGATTCCTGTTTAGACTTTGTTTCATTGAAATAAAAACATTTTCTTTTCGGTTCCTCAGCGGTGGAACAAGCATTACTGCCTGATCTCTGATGACAAGCTGTACTACGCTGAAGAGGAGGAGGACGAGGAGGAAGATCCCAGGAAGGTTCAAGAAAACAACAGAATTATGTTCCGCTTTCGAAGTGGCACGATAATAATTTGATGCTTTTACTCGTCATTGTGATGTAAATGTTGATGGCACAATGTGACAGAAATGGAAGAGTGTGACGAGTCCGGCATTGTGTTTGTCAGTACCAGGACCTGCACACTTCAGAACCGTGGTTTCACGGCCGGCTGACGGAGGGGCGGAGCATGGCGGAGCGCCTGATCTACGACTACTGTGCCGAGACGGGCGGCAGAGACGGGACCTTCCTGGTCCGGCAGAGCGACACCTACGTCAACGACTTCACCCTCTCCTTCTGGTACCACTTCCTGTCTCCTGATCTCCAAAAACATACTGTGTTCAGGGTTGTACGGGTGGTGGAAAGCCTTGAAAACACTTGAATTTTAGTGTTGTGTTTTCAAGGTTTGAAAAGTGCTTGAATTTGACTTTGGGAAAGGTGTAGGGACCCTGCTTGGAGTTTGTAGTTTTTTGTGCGTAACAGTGTCCTGTCCCAAATGTCGGTATGTCTTTCTAAAAATCATTTGCATGTATCTGTAAGTTCCCCTGCGTGTGCTTCAGGCGCAGTGGGAGAGTGCAGCACTGTCGGATTCGCACCGGCTCGGATGGGTCGTACAATTACTTCTACCTGACGCCGAACCTGCACTTCCCCAGCGTGTACTCCCTGATCCAGCACTACAGGGAGAACCCTCTACGCTGCCAAGACTTCGAGCTGCGCCTCACCGACGCCGTGACGCAGCCCAACCCTCATCTTCAGAAAGGGTTCGCCACGGGGGGAGGGGCGTTCAGAACAGGGATCGGCTACATTTAATTTTACAATTCATTTTGATTCCATTTAAATATGCATGGGAATGAAGACCTGAGTCCTGATAGCTTCCCTCCTCCCTCCCTCCCCCCCTCCCTCCAGGTGGTTCTACAGTAACCTGAGCCGAGGTCAGGCGGAGGATTACCTGATGAGGATCCCTAGAGATGGAGCGTTCCTCATCAGGCAGAGAGAAGGAGAACCAGACTCCTTCGCCATCACATTCAGGTGAACCACGCTCATCCTTAATTATTCCTCATCCTCTGTTATCTGTCGGTGCTGACCTTAACGCCGTCCGTCTCTCTTAGAGGTGACGGGAAGGTGAAACACTGCCGGATCCAGAGGGAGGGCAGCATGTACCTGCTGGGCACCACCACGGAGTTCGAGAGCCTCGTGGACCTGGTCAACTACTTCAGGAAGAAGCCTCTGTATCGCAAGATCAAGCTGCGCTATCCGGTCACCCCGGAGCTGGTGGACCACTTCAGCACCGTGAGTCTCTGTTTCCAGTCCTACAGAGTCTGCTGGACATTTAAATATTATACTGTATATACGTCTTTATGTACCTTTTTTCCCGCTTATATTGCGATAGTACAGCGTTAGAGTCAACGGGGGCAGAGAGAGGGAGCGACATGCAGAGAGGGCCACCGGTCATATTCAAGGATTCAGCCTCACACGGGGCACCAACTCTACTGGCTGAGCTATACAGAGCCCCACCAATTTATGATTATCCTGACAGTGAATATTTGCCACAATCTATTTATTGAGTGTGTTTGATCCTTTCATCGAACCCTAACCCTCTTGTGTGCCAGCAGGATAAAGACTGCGCCTCCCTGTACGAGGTGAAGACGTACGTGGAGCCCAATGAGATTGAGCCGTCGCTGGTGCGTACTCGCCCACTCCTCTCTCTCTGCTGTCTTGTGTTGTTTCCTCCCATGGTTTGAGGACGTTGGTGTGTTTGTGTCCTGCAGCCACGGAGCACAGTCCGGGCTCTCTACAGCTACCAGGCGGAGAAACCAGACGAGCACAGCTTCAGCAAGGGAGCTCTGATACACAACGTGTCCAAGGAGATCAATGGATGGCAAGTCCACACACACACACACACACACAAAATCTAGTTTCAAGTCTTCTTCAATCCAGCATGATGTTCATTTAGTACATTATGGTCCATTTAGAGTCCAGCAGACAAGAAAGCAGGGGATGCTTTAGGGGGCGGGGCTTACCTGCTGATTGACAGGTCACTACCAATGCTAGTTAGCTGCTAAGATGACTTTAATACTTAGCTGTAAAGTTGAACCTTGAACTATGAAGCTAACCTGACATGGTCCCCCTATTCTGGTCTGGTCTGGTCTGGTCTGGTCTGGTCTGGTCTGCAGGTGGAAAGGTGACTACGGTGGAAAGTTGCAGCTGTTCTTCCCGTCTAACTACGTGGAGGAAGTGTCCAACAACACCACGCCGGAGACCAAAGGACAGGTGACGATCAGAGTTTAGCTCTGTTAATGGAGGTCAACCAGAGTGAAGCTAATATGTGTGTGTGTGTGTGTGTGTGTGTCTCTGTCTCTGTGTGTGTGTGTGTGTGTGTGTGTTAAACCAGGACTTGGAGGAGAACCCACTGGGGGAACTGTGTAAAGGTGTGGTGGACATCTGCAGGTGCAACATCCAAAACTGTGAGTTATTTTACCGTCTCGTGCTTTACATTCACAAACACAATATGAATATCCACTAAAACTGAGTTAGAGTGGGAATATATATATATATATATATATATATATATATATTGAATTTTAGTGTGGTGTTATCAAGGTTTGAAAAGTGCTTGGATTTCCAAACATCATGTTGGTTGTTTAGAGGACAATAACATCTCATTTAATGTGATGAACAAGTGACAGAATAAGTAGACTGAATACTGACCATTGGATTGGTACAAAGATGGAGTTTACCACAGCTGGAAGGGGCTGGAAAAGCATGGAAATGCACCTGGAAATGCTTGAAAGTATGTCTGTGCGGCTTGTTTCCAGTGAAGAACGGGAAGAACGGGCAGCCCAACGTGTTCACGCTGCAGGACGTGGAGCAGGACAGCCTGCAATTCGACCTGGCGGCGGCGTCGCTGGAGGAGCTGTTCGAGTGGTACCAGGTGGCCTGGGACATCAAGCAGGGCGCCATGAGCAAGCAGTACAACCGGCAGCAGCAGGTCAGCCGCATATACATATATATATATATATATATATATATTTATGCACAATGTTCATGTGTTACTGTCAGCATTGCCGTGCAAACAGGAAGTGGACGTTTTTCTGTCCAATCTCAGATCAGGCAGCAAGAGGAAGTGGAGAAGAAGGACGAGGTCGCCAAGGAGATGTCGGACCTGGTGGTTTACTGTCAGCCCCGCAGCAAGGAGAAGGACCGCTTCGGTAAACACTGAACACAACCACCGCCACCGCGACCCGGCCCAGAATAATTCACAATATTATCCCGATAGTCAGCAAAATATGCTTGAAAGGCTTTTAAAAATCACACTAAAACATCCTGGAATCACTTTTCATTCTGTTGAGAAATAATTGTATTTATTCAATCATACAGAGAACACTGAAATCCTCCCTGTTGGCCACCAGGGGGCGACTCCTCTCTGGTTGTAATGAAGTCTATGAGAAAATGGTCCTACTTCTCCTTATTGGCCACCAGGGGGCGACTCCTCTCTGGTTGTATAGAAGTCTATGAGAAAATGGTCCTAATTCTCTCTGTTGGCCACCAGGGGGCGACTCCTCTCTGGTTGTAATGAAGTCTATGAGAAAATGGTCCTACTTCTCCTTATTGGCCACCAGGGGGCGACTCCTCTCTGGTTGTATAGAAGTCTATGAGAAAATGGTCCTAATTCTCTCTGTTGGCCACCAGGGGGCGACTCCTCTCTGGTTGTAATGAAGTCTATGAGAAAATGGTCCTACTTCTCCTTATTGGCCACCAGGGGGCGACTCCTCTCTGGTTGTATAGAAGTCTATGAGAAAATGGTCCTAATTCTCTCTGCTGGCCACCAGGGGGCGACTCCTCTCTGGTTGTATAGAAGTCTATGAGAAAATGGTCCTGCTTCTCTCTGCTGGCCACCAGGGGGCGACTCCTCTGGTTGTATAGAAGTCTATGAGAAAATGGTCCTGCTTCTCTCTGCTGGCCACCAGGGGGCGACTCCTCTCTGCTTGTATAGAAGTCTATGAGAAAATGGTCCTGCTTCTCTCTGCTGGCCACCAGGGGGCAACTCCTCTCTGGTTGTATAGAAGTCTATGAGAAAATGGTCCTGCTTCTCTCTGCTGGCCACCAGGGGGCAACTCCTCTCTGGTTGTATAGAAGTCTATGAGAAAATGGTCCTACTTCTCTCTGCTGGCCACCAGGGGGCGACTCCTCTCTGCTTGTATAGAAGTCTATGAGAAAATGGTCCTACTTCTCTCTGCTGGCCACCAGGGGGCGACTCCTCTCTGGTTGTATAGAAGTCTATGAGAAAATGGCCCTGCTTCTCTCTGCTGGCCACCAGGGGGAGACTCCTCTCTGGTTGTATAGAAGTCTATGAGAAAATGGTCCTACTTCTCTCTGCTGGCCACCAGGGGGCGACTCCTCTCTGGTTGTATAGAAGTCTATGAGAAAATGGTCCTACTTCTCTCTGCTGGCCACCAGGGGGAGACTCCTCTCTGGTTGTATAGAAGTCTATGAGAAAATGGTCCTACTTCTCTCTGCTGGCCACCAGGGGGCGACTCCTCTCTGGTTGTATAGAAGTCTATGAGAAAATGGTCCTACTTCTCTCTGCTGGCCACCAGGGGGTGACTCCTCTCTGGTTGTATAGAAGTCTATGAGAAAATGGTCCTACTTCTCTCTGCTGGCCACCAGGGGGTGACTCCTCTCTGGTTGTATAGAAGTCTATGAGAAAATGGTCCTACTTCTCTCTGCTGGCCACCAGGGGGAGACTCCTCTCTGGTTGTATAGAAGTCTATGAGAAAATGGTCCTACTTCTCTCTGCTGGCCACCAGGGGGCGACTCCTCTCTGGTTGTATAGAAGTCTATGAGAAAATGGTCCTACATGTCTCTTGACGTATTATCTCAGTAAACGTTGTAAACATGAGTTTATAAGTAAACATGAACATGTCGGTGTGGACCAATGGCTGCCCTCGTCTCGTGTCTGCAGACTCGTACAGCTACAAAGAGATCCGCTCCTTCGGGGAGAACAAGATGCCGGGAAGGAACCGCACCAAGGACTTCATGAAGTACAACCGCAAGGCCCTGAGCCGCATCTACCCCAAAGGCCAGCGGGTCGAGTCCTCCAACTACGACCCGTACCCGCTGTGGGCCATCGGCAGCCACATGGTTGCGCTCAACTTCCAGACAGCAGGTGCATTCTCTATAGGCCTTGACCTGAATGTACAGCTTAAAAGAGACCAGAGGTTCATGTAATGTGTCCGTGTTCACCCAGATAAATACACCCAGCTGAACAGCGCCCTCTTCAGTCTGAACGGACAGACCGGCTACGTGCTGCAGCCCGAGTTCATGCGAGACGACAGCTACGACCCTCAGCAGGAGAAGAAGAAGGTCAAGTACGACGTCGCCGTCCGGGTACGTCACTCACAACACTAACTGGTCCCCCAGAGGTCTAGATAGTAGCTCACATTAGTCCAGAGACCAGACCATGTGGAGGAACCAGAGAATGTCTGTGATCCCCCAGATGTCTAGATAGTAGCTCACATTAGTCCAGAGACCAGACCAGACTATGTGGAGGAACCAGAGACTGTATGTGGTCCCCCAGAGGTCTAGATAGTAGCTCACATTAGTCCAGAGACCAGACCAGACCATGTGGAGGAACCAGAGAATGTCTGTGATCCCCCAGATGTCTAGATAGTAGCTCACATTAGTCCAGAGACCAGACCAGACTATGTGGAGGAACCAGAGACTGTCTGTGGTTCAAACAACAAGGTCTCTGCTGTATTTATGTCTAGATGACCTTATATGGAGTGTTGATGGAGCAGCTACAATGTTAGCGTAGCCTAGCACCATCAACCAGACTCCATTCAGAAAACCAGCGTTTTAACAGCAGTTATCTTGTGGTCTTGCAGACAGACCTAACAAAGCATGACTCAGCACTTTTTACTGATCACCATCATGATGGAGTTATTTCAGCATCCTTTTCATCTGGTTATTGATATTAAATCACAGATCAATACTTGATTCTGGTTCCTCCAGCTGTGGTAGACCAGCCCACGTGGGCCTTGCTGGATCCAGTGAATCCAGCTTGGTGAAATCCACTAGACCCTCTGGATGAAGTCATGAACTCAGACAGGACGGGGTCTGGGTTGCTGGTGGATCTGGGACCTCAACATCATAACAGCAGGTGTGTTTGTCTGCAGGTGATCGCTGCCAGACATCTCCCCAAACCTGGCCGCAGCATCGCCAGTCCGTTCGTGGAGATCGAGCTGTGTGGACACACAGAAGAAAAGTTCAAGACCATCGTCTACCGTAAGGAGGGGGGGGGTTATGGGACAGGAAGTGGGGAGGGGAGAACTTATTTGAGATCACGTGAAGAGTGCTGCCTTCCTGTCTCGGCTGCAGGTGACAACGGTCTGAACCCGGTGTGGAAAGGCCCGGCGAAGTCTGTGGTGTTCACCGTGCACGAGCCTGAACTCACCTTCCTGCGCTTCGTGGTCAACGAGGAGGACATGTTCTCAGACCCCAACTTCCTGGCTCAGGCCACGTTTCCTGTCAAAGGCCTGCGCTCAGGTGGGAACTCACATCAGTTCACACCACGCTCACACATGACTCATCACCAGGCAGCGTTTCTATTCACCACACTGTCTGTTCTCAGGAGCAGACTCTCTGTTCCTACTTTACATAAGATCCCTGATACACTGACAATACAGTCCTGCTTCTAGATTTCAGTTGGTTTCACTGCAGTATTGAAATCATTAAAACAGTGAACATCAGAACGCTGTTGAAGCTGCAGTAGAAGACCCCCAACATCATGCTCCATAAACTCATGTTTACAACGTTTACTGAGATAATACATCAGGAGAGAAGTAGGACCATTTTCTCATAGACTTCTATACAACCAGAGAGGAGTCGCCCCCTGGTGGCCAGCAGAGAGAAGTAGGACCATTTTCTCATAGACTTCTATACAACCAGAGAGGAGGTGCCCCCTGGTGGCCAGCAGAGAGAAGTAGGACCATTTTCTCATAGACTTCTATACAACCAGAGAGGAGTCGCCCCCTGGTGGCCAGCAGAGAGAAGTAGGACCATTTTCTCATAGACTTCTATACAACCAGAGAGGAGGCGCCCCCTGGTGGCCAGCAGAGAGAAGTAGGACCATTTTCTCATCGACTTCTATACAACCAAAGAGGAGTCGCCCCCTGGTGGCCAGCAGAGAGAAGTAGGACCATTTTCTCATAGACTTCTATACAACCAGAGAGGAGTCGCCCCCTGGTGGCCAGCAGAGAGAAGTAGGACCATTTTCTCATAGACTTCTATACAACCAGAGAGGAGGTGCCCCCTGGTGGCCAGCAGAGAGAAGTAGGACCATTTTCTCATAGACTTCTATACAACCAGAGAGGAGTCGCCCCCTGGTGGCCAGCAGAGAGAAGTAGGACCATTTTCTCATAGACTTCTATACAACCAGAGAGGAGGCGCCCCCTGGTGGCCAGCAGAGAGAAGTAGGACCATTTTCTCATAGACTTCCATACAACCAGAGAGGAGGTGCCCCCTGGTGGCCAGCAGAGAGAAGTAGGACCATTTTCTCATAGACTTCTATACAACCAGAGAGGAGTCGCCCCCTGGTGGCCAGCAGAGAGAAGTAGGACCATTTTCTCATAGACTTCTATACAACCAGAGAGGAGGCGCCCCCCTGGTGGCCAGTAGGGAGAACGCAGCTTTAAGGCACTTAAGCTTTGGCTTCACTGTCTATTATCAGGTTTAGCTGCATCCACAAACAGCTGACTTAGCGTTTTACCTCCACAGGTTATCGCTCGGTGCCTCTGAAGAACGGATACAGTGAAAATTTAGAGTTGGCATCTCTGCTGATCTACATTGACATACAACAAGCAGGGGTGAGTTCACACACACACACACACACACACACACACACGCTTCAGTTTGTGAGTGTGATCACTTGACTGCTCCTCCAGAGAGCCGAGGAGGAGCTGTACTCGTGCTCCAGCCAGCTAAAGAAGAAGACAGCGGATTTCAGCAGCGAACCGTTCCTGTACGACACGCACGGCAACATCACCCGCTCCGCCCCCCCGCGCCAACACAACCCGCTCAGCAGGGAGGGCAGCACCGGAGAGAACCACAGGTTGGCATCAAACCCACGGGGAACTATAACTATATATATATATATATATATATATATATGTATATACACATCATATAAACGCCACTAGGAGGCGGTCTATACTTTATGTTGGCAAACAAACAGAATCAAACTCAAAACAAAGCCTCTGATTCCTCCTCGTTGTTTCCAGGCCCAAAGAGAAGAAGATAAACAACAGTAAGTTCTACTCGTGAAGACCCGGACGCCCTTCCTGCCGGAGGAACTACAAGTCAGCATCTCGTCCCTCGGCTTTCCTGAAGGAACTGGATCTGTGCAGCGTTTTACAACTGTGACATTTTTCAATTTTCAGACCAAAAACATTTATTTCACATAAGAAATGTGTGGGCTTCATGTGTCCTCAAATGTGGAAAATATCGGAACATCCCCCCCAAAGCCCTCTGGGAAATGTAGGACAGTAGAGGTGGGTGAGGCAGGTTGAGAGGAGGGTCAAGACGTGACGTTGAGATGATGGTGAGCCTGTTGGTTTTTCATTCTGCATTCAGTCTGAAATCAAACTGTTAGAGGAGCATATTCATTTTTAATAAGAGGAGAGCAAGTGAAATAATAATAATAATCATAATTATAATAATAGCTTCATCGTGGCACGGCACTGTTCTTCTGCCTCAGAGGCTCGTGTTGAATTCTTTTTTTTATGTGGTTAATATAAATGGCGATGAGTGTGAGACGAGCAACACTTTCTCCCTCCGTGTGTGTGGTTGGAACGTTCTCCCTCAGTGTGTGTGGTTGGAACGTTCTCCCTCCGTGTGTGTGGTTGGAACGTTCTTCCTCCGTGTGTGTGGTTGGAACGTTCTCCCTCCGTGTGTGTGGTTGGAACGTTCTCCCTCCGTGTGTGTGGTTGGAACGTTCTCCCTCCGTGTGTGTGGTTGGAACGTTCTCCCTCCGTGTGTGTGGTTGGAACGTTCTCCCTCCGTGTGTGTGGTTGGAACGTTCTCCCTCCGTGTGTGTGGTTGGAACGTTCTCCCTCCGTGTGTGTGGTTGGAACGTTCTCCCTCCGTGTGTGTGTGGTTGGAACGTTCTCCCTCCGTGTGTGTGGTTGGAACGTTCTCCCTCCGTGTGTGTGGTTGGAACGTTCTCCCTCCGTGTGTGTGTGGTTGGAACGTTCTCCCTCCGTGTGTGTGTGGTTGGAACGTTCTCCCTCCGTGTGTGTGGTTGGAACGTTCTCCCTCCGTGTGTGTGTGGTTGGAACGTTCTCCCTCCGTGTGTGTGTGGTTGGAACGTTCTCCCTCCGTGTGTGTGGTTGGAACGTTCTCCCTCCGTGTGTGTGGTTGGAACGTTCTCCCTCCGTGTGTGTGGTTGGAACGTTCTCCCTCCGTGTGTGTGGTTGGAACGTTCTCCCTCCGTGTGTGTGGTTGGAACGTTCTCCCTCCGTGTGTGTGGTTGGAAGTTCTCCCTCCGTGTGTGTGGTTGGAACGTTCTCCCTCCGTGTGTGTGGTTGGAACGTTCTCCCTCCGTGTGTGTGGTTGGAACGTTCTCCCTCCGTGTGTGTGGTTGGAACGTTCTCCCTCAGTGTGTGTGGTTGGAACGTTCTCCCTCCGTGTGTGTGGTTGGAACGTTCTCCCTCCGTGTGTGTGGTTGGAACGTTCTCCCTCCGTGTGTGTGGTTGGAACGTTCTCCCTCCGTGTGTGTGGTTGGAACGTTCTCCCTCCGTGTGTGTGGTTGGAACGTTCTCCCTCCGTGTGTGTGGTTGGAACGTTCTCCCTCCGTGTGTGTGGTTGGAACGTTCTCCCTCCGTGTGTGTGGTTGGAACGTTCTCCCTCCGTGTGTGTGGTTGGAACGTTCTCCCTCCGTGTGTGTGGTTGGAACGTTCTCCCTCCGTGTGTGTGGTTGGAACGTTCTCCCTCCGTGTGTGTGGTTGGAACGTTCTCCCTCCGTGTGTGTGGTTGGAACGTTCTCCCTCCGTGTGTGTGGTTGGAACGTTCTCCCTCCGTGTGTGTGGTTGGAACGTTCTCCCTCCGTGTGTGTGGTTGGAACGTTCTCCCTCCGTGTGTGTGGTTGGAACGTTCTCCCTCCGTGTGTGTGGTTGGAACGTTCTCCCTCCGTGTGTGTGGTTGGAACGTTCTCCCTCCGTGTGTGTGGTTGGAACGTTCTCCCTCCGTGTGTGTGGTTGGAACGTTCTCCCTCCGTGTGTGTGGTTGGAACGTTCTCCCTCCGTGTGTGTGGTTGGAACGTTCTCCCTCCGTGTGTGTGGTTGGAACGTTCTCCCTCCGTGTGTGTGGTTGGAACGTTCTCCCTCCGTGTGTGTGTGGTTGGAACGTTCTCCCTCCGTGTGTGTGTGTTGGAACGTTCTCCCTCATGTGTGTGGTTGGAACGTTCTCCCTCAGTGTGTGTGTGTGGTTGGAACGTTCTCCCTCAGTGTGTGTGTGTGGTTGGAACGTTCTCCCTCAGTGTGTGTGGTTGGAACGTTCTCCCTCCGTGTGTGTGGTTGGAACGTTCTCCCTCCGTGTGTGTGGTTGGAACGTTCTCCCTCCGTGTGTGTGGTTGGAACGTTCTCCCTCCGTGTGTGTGGTTGGAACGTTCTCCCTCCGTGTGTGTGGTTGGAACGTTCTCCCTCCGTGTGTGTGGTTGGAACGTTCTCCCTCTGTGCATAAATAACCATAAATAGATAAAAACATAACAACAAGCATGAGTGTTTTTTCCGTCCTGTAATTTTAAAAATCAGGGTCTATTTTTTCCTCCACCACGATAGTGAGCTAGACAGCTTCTTTCAAGTTACTTGTGATGATATTAATGATGATTATTATGATTATTATGAATGAAAATTCAGCCAGTGTGAGTGTTTTTTTTATCGTTCTAGACCTTCTAATGAATCAATAAAGTGAACTTGGTGAACTTTGCCCTTCATCTCTGTCTTCTCTTCCTGTGTTCGCTTTTATTCATGTCATGTTATATCAATGTTATCATATTACAGTTCTCTCCGTAGAGCAACACAAAGAAGTAGCACTTCTGTCACATAAAATAATATTATCATGGTTATGAATGCGTGAAACAACATTTAACGTTTCTTCTCGTTTTAGTCCCAATAAACTTCCAACATCACATCGCGCTTCTTCATCCAGTGCGGCTTGTTTTCCCGGGATTATGTCTTACAGGCAGCTACTTCCTGGTCACACACACACACACAACCAGCAGCTCCCGCACTCTTTTCATAGATAGAGCAGACATTATAACCAATCATTATTATTTTGAGTCTCTATATTCTTTAGTCTTCAGTTAAACGAGCCCTGCTCGAGTCGCTTGCTGGACGTTGAAGCGCTGCTACCTGACAGACAAAGCTCGGGGCGAACAGCGCTTACAAGGGAGGGGGCCGCGTGACGTCAAGACAAACTGTGTTTACAGCTAGCAGCTAGCCGCGGACGCTAGCCAGCCTTCTCCTTCTCGCTCCGGGACCGGGGGTCTTCTTCGTCAAATCCCTCTCGCCGACCCCCCATGGTCTTAGTCCGGGGGGAGACATGCAGGACCGGTACAGCGAGATCGGCTTCGTCCAGCAGATCCTCGGGTTGAATCTGGTTCCGAGGAAGAACGGCACACACCGGGGCAACGACACGTCCCTGGACGACTTCTCAGGTCGGCTAATGTCCGGTTCGCCTCGCGGTGTGTGTGTAACTGGCTGTGTAACGACGGGGGGATGATGAATGCCACACCGGGTCCCGTGTTCCCCGGTTAACAGTGACGTGTAACCGGGCTGGAGTACCGTTAAGATGTGACTGTTAACGTTAGCTGCTCTGTTAGCGGTAGCATGCTACGCTACTGTAGCTCCGTAAAGCTAGCTGACGTCATAGCTTCGTGTTTGCGGAACAGATGTGTTACAAACTTCTGTTGTTGTGTTTATTATGATTGTTGTTACTTCCTCAATCCTCTTTGTAGAAACTTTATTTAAACACGTTCAGCTCCACCGGTCTAATAAATGACATTACATTTGGTTTTAAATTACAAATAGCAAATTTAACGTTGAGCTCCGTCGGGTCACGTGTTCTGTCACTCTTCTCATTCGTACCCTTTTTTAAATACATATCTTTACATTTAAATTTGCGTATTTTTTTTCGGTCACGTGCCAGTCGGAAGATCCCCCACTTCGCACTTGTGACGTAGAGTGTGTGTTATTATGTGGGTGTTTATGGATAGAAAATAAATAATGTCTAAATATTAAATCGTGTTCGTAGATTACAGATTGAAAATCGTGTACACAAGCAAACAGCTAACACATCCATTACTGGATCCGTCCTCTTCTGGTTCTGGTCCCGGTCCCCCAACTGGGGAACTCTGGGATCACAATTATGTTAGAGTTTCCCCCACTCGTAATTAAGACTTAAAGGGGGCGTTCACGGGAAATAGGTATTTACCATCACTCCGATACAGCTCGCCGTTGGACGGCCGTTTTGTGTCCTCATCATCTCCTTCCTCAGAGTACTCGCCAGCAGGACCTGCTCCTGGATCTGGGCCTGTTCCTGGTCCCGGTCCTAGTCCCAGTCCTGATGCTTGTGTGTTTGTGAGCAGAGATGTGGTACGGCGTGTTCCTGGACCTGGTCCCGGTCCTGATACTTGTGTGTTTGTGAGCAGAGATGTGGTCCCGGTCCTGATGCTTGTGTGTTTGTGAGCAGAGATGTGGTATGGTGTGTTCCTGGACCTGGTCCCGGTCCTGATACTTGTGTGTTTGTGAGCAGAGATGTGGTACGGTGTGTTCCTGGACCTGGTCCCGGTCCTGATACTTGTGTGTTTGTGAGCAGAGATGTGGTACGGTGTGTTCCTGGACCTGGTCCCGGTCCTGATACTTGTGTGTTTGTGAGCAGAGATGTGGTCCCGGTCCTGATGCTTGTGTGTTTGTGAGCAGAGATGTGGTCCCGGTCCTGATGCTTGTGTGTTTGTGAGCAGACATGTGGTCCCGGTCCTGATGCTTGTGTGTTTGTGAGCAGAGATGTGGTCCCGGTCCTGATACTTGTGTGTTTGTGAGCAGAGATGTGGTCCCGGTCCTGATACTTGTGTGTTTGTGAGCAGAGATGTGGTCCCGGTCCTGATACTTGTGTGTTTGTGAGCAGAGATGTGGTATGGCGTGTTCCTGGACCTGGTCCCGGTCCTGATACTTGTGTGTTTGTGAGCAGAGATGTGGTATGGCGTGTTCCTGGACCTGGTCCCGGTCCTGATACTTGTGTGTTTGTGAGCAGAGATGTGGTCCCGGTCCTGATACTTGTGTGTTTGTGAGCAGAGATGTGGTATGGCGTGTTCCTGGACCTGGTCCCGGTCCTGATACTTGTGTGTTTGTGAGCAGAGATGTGGTATGGCGTGTTCCTGGACCTGGTCCCGGTCCTGATACTTGTGTGTTTGTGAGCAGAGATGTGGTATGGCGTGTTCCTGGACCTGGTCCCGGTCCTGATACTTGTGTGTTTGTGAGCAGAGATGTGGTATGGCGTGTTCCTGGACCTGGTCCCGGTCCTGATACTTGTGTGTTTGTGAGCAGAGATGTGGTATGGCGTGTTCCTGGACCTGGTCCCGGTCCTGATACTTGTGTGTTTGTGAGCAGAGATGTGGTATGGCGTGTTCCTGGACCTGGTCCCGGTCCTGATACTTGTGTGTTTGTGAGCAGAGATGTGGTATGGCGTGTTCCTGTGGGCCGCCGTCTCTTCGCTGGTCTTCCACCTGCCGGCCGCCCTGCTGGCCCTCGCCACGCTGCGGCAGCACAAGACGGCCCGCTTCATGCCCATCGCCATCCTCCTCATGGGCATCGTGGGCCCGGTGTTCGGGGGCGTCCTCACCAGTAAGTCCTCTCACTGTTTGGTACGGGTGCTGGAAATCCTTGAAAACTTATAGTGTTTTAGGTTTGAAAGGTGCTTGGATCTTCTTTCTTCCAGGTGCTGCCATCGCCGGAGTGTACAAGGCAGCAGGCAAGAAGATGATCTCTCTGGAGGCGCTCGTCTTCGGCGTGGGACAGTCGTTTTGTGTCCTCATCATCTCCTTCCTCAGAGTACTCGCCACCCTTTAGCAGGACCGAGTCCTGGTCCTGGTCCTGTGGTTGCCGGGTGAGTCCGCCACCGGCCTCACGTCTCCTCCCAAAGGGACCCGAGACTAACACAGCATAAGACACATGTGGGAGCAGTCAGGCCCCCGGACGTGATGTCATTTCCTGTTGATGGAGCGCGTGTGTGTGTGTGTGTGTGTAAAAACTGCTGACTCGCTCGCCGTCTTTGCGTGGGACGCCGCACTCACGTCACTCGGCCTTCACCGGCATTCGATGTGAAGGCAACAGGACGACACTCACCTTTCTCAGGGGCTGCGTTCGTCTCCGTCGGCCTGGCAACCGTCGGCCTGGCAACCGTCGGCCTGACTCCATGCAGGCTGATCGACTACACGACGCTTATATGCAACAGTCTGGCTGTTTCCCCCTCGAGGCCTTAACTTCTATTTTCTAACTTCCAAAGTTCATCTCCATGGCGACCGTTCAGCGGCGCCGTCTCTCGCTGCTCCTTCCTCACATGTCGATCGATTGAAGTCAACGCCGACTGTGTTGTTGATTCCAAGCCAAGCGTTCTAGCTAAGTTCATGTAGACGAGCATACGAGGTTTTTAGGTAACATTTATTTTTTTAATTCAGCCAAGAGAATGTGTTTAGTACGCCGGCGTGTCATTGTAGGTAAAAAAAGAAACGGAAGCGGGGCCAATATTCAGAGAAGAAAATCTGAATTTCCAAGATTAAAGTCGTAGATTTTATGAGGAAAATACCTGATAGTTTCTGAGATAGAAGCAGCAAAGAGATTATAAAATCATAAACTCCTCGAGGATGCATGTGATGATCTGTGGTCTCCTGCTAGACTACAAACCCCACGTTTACCGAGCTGGACTACAAACCCCACGTAAACTGAGCTGGACTACAAACCCCAGGTAACCTCCCTGCGGACGGAACCAGCGACATCCTTGCGTTGTAGTTCCTGATGCACCGAAGTGATGACCTCATCCAGACCAGGACGTTGCTTTCACCTGATTGGTCTAATTCAGACGTCGGTTCTACTGAGTATTTTTCTCTGAAATTAACCATTTAAATCGCAGAAAATATCCAAGTTGTTTTTCTCGTAAATGTACGATTTTGAAAATGTAGAGTTTTTTCTTGGAATTTTGAGCTCCCCGCCTCCGTTTTATAATTTTACCTACAATGTCGCTGAAACGCTGTCGTACTTCAGGGTTGGGACGATATCGATTGCAAAGAATATATTATATATATATATATATTGTCGCATTGTTTTAATGACTTCTTTATGTCTCCTTATTTACGTCTCTTTCTTAAGTCCCCTTCTTTTCGTCTCCTCCTTTCTGTCTCCTTCTTTCCATCTCCTTCTTTACGTCTCCTTCTTTTCGTCTCCTTCTTTACGTCTCCTTCTTTCCATCTCCTTCTTTACGTCTCCTTCTTTTCGTCTCCTTCTTTACGTCTCCTTCCATAAGTCCCCTTCTTTTCGTCTCCTCCTTTCTGTCTCCTTCTTTCCATCTCCTTCTTTACGTCTCCTTCTTTACGTCTCCTTCCATAAGTCCCCTTCTTTTCGTCTCCTCCTTTCTGTCTCCTTCTTTCCATCTCCTTCTTTACGTCTCCTTCTTTACGTCTCCTTCCATAAGTCCCCTTCTTTTCGTCTCCTCCTTTCTGTCTCCTTCTTTCCATCTCCTTCTTTACGTCTCCTTCTTTACGTCTCCTTCCATAAGTCCCCTTCTTTTCGTCTCCTCCTTTCTGTCTCCTTCTTTCCATCTCCTTCTTTCCATCTCCTTCTTTCCATCTCCTTCTTTACGTCTCCTTCTTTACGTCTCCTTCCATAAGTCCCCTTCTTTTCGTCTCCTCCTTTCTGTCTCCTTCTTTCCATCTCCTTCTTTACGTCTCCTTCTTTACGTCTCCTTCCATAAGTCTCCTCCTTTACGTCTCCTTCCAGAAGTCCCCTTCTTTTCGTCTCCTCCTTCCTGTCTCCTTCTTTCCATCTCCTTCTTTACGCCTGCTTCTTTACGTCTCCTTCTTTACGTCTCCTTCCATAAGTCTCCTCCTTTACGTCTCCTTCCATAAGTCTCCTCCTTTACGTCTCCTTCCAGAAGTCCCCTTCTTTTCGTCTCCTCCTTCCTGTCTCCTTCTTTCCATCTCCTTCTTTACGCCTGCTTCTTTACGTCTCCTTCTTTACGTCTCCTTCCATAAGTCTCCTTCTTTCCATCTCCTTCTTTACGTCTCCTTCTTTACGTCTCCTTCCATAAGTCTCCTCCTTTACGTCTCCTTCCATAAGTCTCCTCCTTTACGTCTCCTTCCATAAGTCTCCTCCTTTACGTCTCCTTCCATAAGTCTCCTCCTTTACGTCTCCTTCCATAAGTCTCCTCCTTTACGTCTCCTTCCAGAAGTCCCCTTCTTTCGGCAGTTGAGTAGCTGGTGGCCTGGTCAGGTCGGGACGGGACCATGTGGGGTTTTATCGCAGATCACATCAAAAAATCGTGAATATAGTCACGAGTGACTTGGAAAAAATGAGCTGAGTAGCTAACAAGTCGCTAGAAAAATAAGAGCCTGTTTTAAAAAAAAGTAAAATACATTTTATTAATTAGTTGATCTCTAGAAGGAGAACTTATGATTTATGATCATCTTATTTAAGATTATTTGATTGTTGTTCACTGAGAACATGTCTTTTCTTTCGACACAATATAAACATTTGTTTCCGTCGTTTGGTGATTTTTCTATGTATCATAAATGATTTCCAGGTTTTTGTAGTTTCCAGATGACCAAATGTGTTTTTCTGTGTACGGAGGCTCAGTGGTGTAACTGCTGCTTTTCATTTACATGTTTGTATTTTTATTTGTAAAAGTAAAACACGGAGCAGGCAACGACTATTTCACACCGCCGCTGATGCCACGACTCTTCGGTTTTTAGCTTTTATTTCACATTTAATATTTGCATCGTTTGTCTTGATGAATATCTGCTTCTGATTTTTCTTTTATTGTGAGGCTCATTCCCTCTCCCGTGTTGAGAAACACCCGTCTACATGTCGACGCCCCCACACCGTCGACCAGGTTGCCATTAGCAACCATTTTGAGAAATTGGCAACCAGTTTTTAATAAACTTTTTTTAGACGTATTTAAATGTTTCAGTTACAGTCAGAACCTGATAACTCTTCATGTTCAGAGATGATTTTGTGTACGAGGAAACTTGAATTCTGTAAAGTTTCCAATAAATCGGGTTTTCTGGGAACACGGGATGGAACAATATATGGTTTTATCACTGATCAGGATAAAAAAAACACTAACAATAAGTGAATGTTAGTTTTATTTAGGGATAATCGTGAATATTGTCAGGAGCAACTTGAAGAAGCTGATTAGCTAATCGTTGATATCGAGATATGACAAACAGCCTGATTAAATAAAAACAGGAAGTATTGAGTAGTAAAAAAACAAAAAATTAAATAAGTATTATTACATTTATTTATGCAGAGAGACTTTATGATTTATTATTACCGTATTTAAAATTGTTTGTTATTTTTACTCAAATGGATCTTCACTTAAAAATATTTGAGTCTTAAAATGTAAAGTGATTTTACGAGTTATTTTTGGATAATCGTGAACGTCTACGGCAACAAGCACTAACGGTTAGCGGATATCCCGATCATCGTTATCAAAAATCGGGAGGGGGATATTTGATTGATTATTATTATTATTATTTTAGAGCTCATACTGAAACTTGGTGCAGATTGTTTTCCACGGTCCGTTTGGAAATATTGTTTTCCTACGTTTCCCTGCTGATGACATCATCACCATATTGATCCCGGATTAGAGAGCAAACAGCTGATTTTCTTAACCTTCAAACCAAAGATGGTTGAATTATTCCTCCGGACATCACAAGCTTCACTTCACTTCTTTTGAAGAAAAACAAACGGATCAAATTTTTTACAGATCGTGATGTTGACCAGATCAGCACCCGGGGCTCCAGCTGCTTTCTGGACGGCCTGCAAATACATGTTGTTGCGTTTGTCCTGTAGATGACATATATTTAATATTGTTATATTTGATCTTTATCCTTTAGTCATTTCCTCATCTAATTTCCAGCTGTTTGCTTGTTACAACAGCACGTATAGAGGCTAAGCCCCGCCCCTTCCTGTGTCCCTATGGGACCTTATTTCAGAAAAGATGATACACGTGTTTATTGATCCCATCTGAATCGTTCCCTGAACGCCACATCTGATGTTTGTCCGTTAGCTCGTCCTGCTAGCTAGCGAGCTAACGTGGCTACGCTCCATCACTAATGCTGACGTGTTAAAACATCGGTGTCCGTCGTCTGGATGTTTTATTCAGCAGCTACTGAACATGTTTAAAAGGATGCTTTAACACACCAACGTAAAAATGCACATTTTATTTCGTACCTTTAACAGTGCTGTTTATCTTCATTGTTTCCTGGTTTCAGTATCATTTTGGTTTAAAACCATTTATTCACGTGTGAAAATCGAGTCTAGAGTATCTGCTGTAACAGAAGCATTTATTTCCACATTCTCAGACTGGTTTTTGGTTCCATTTTTACCAGATTGAAAATGTTTTAAACGTTGATTTTATTAGAGTAAATAAAGTGCCAATGGTTAATATTTTCATGTAATAAAATATGTTTCAACTATTATCTTGTGTTCTATCTTCACATCGTCGTACAGCCGAGATGTTTGTATACATTCATATATATGTATATATGTATGTATATATGTATATGTTTCTAATGGGCTGAAGAGGAGGGTGAGTGGATTACAGTCTGGTGAGTCTGCTGCTTGTAAACTGGATTACAACGTGACCGGCAGATGAACCGATGACCTGTGTTTACCTGACGGTTTCTTCTTCGTTGGTGTTGCACTGATGGGCGGTTGGATTAATGAATATATATAGTTGTTGTATAGTAGCAGCCTGTTGAATATTGATCATTAACAGCATAAACTGATCACATATTTATTGGTTTGGTTCAGGAGCACTGATTTCACATCACAGTCAGAAGTGCAGAAACAACATGGAGGCAGGAAAACCGGCAGAAGGACGGAGCATGAGGCCGGCCGGGCTGCATCTTCATCTTCTTCTCCCTCCTCCTCCTCTACACCTTCTTCTTGTAGTCCTCCAGGTGAGCCAGGATCCAGCCGGAGGGACCCAAGATGGCCACAAACAGGACCGTCAGAGCGATCACCTGCTCCTGAGGGTCACGGAGAGAAAACGCAGTTACGTCTCGGATTAATATGAATGTTCATGAATCTGTACAAGCAGAGAAACGTGACCTGCTGAAACTACCTCACAGAAACAAAGCTTCTCACGTTCTGGATCAACATACTTTGTTCATCAAATTAATTTTGATGAAGTTTCTGCTCCTCAATTACATCACATTTTAACTGCTTTCAGACTGTAGATGGGAAGAGGACGTCGTCATGGCGACACCTGTTGGTTCTAAAGCCTCCAGTTTGGCAATCTTGGCTTTTCTTAAAGAAGTGACCATATTTGGTCTGTGGAGGAGCGACTGGTGGATCTGATGAACCCGAGCAGCAGAGCCAGAGAGCAGTCGCCCCCTGGTGGCCAGCAGAGAGAAGTAGGACCATTTTCTCATAGACTTCTATACAACCAGAGAGGAGTCGCCCCCTGGTGGCCAGCAGAGAGAAGTAGGACCATTTTCTCATAGACTTCTATACAACCAGAGAGGAGTCGCCCCCTGGTGGCCGGCAGAGAGAAGTAGGACCATTTTCTCATAGACTTCTATACAACCAGAGAGGAGTCGCCCCCTGGTGGCCAGCAGAGAGAAGTAGGACCATTTTCTCATAGACTTCTATACAACCAGAGAGGAGTCGCCCCCTGGTGGCCAGCAGAGAGGAGTAGGACCATTTTCTCATAGACTTCCATACAACCAGAGAGGAGTCGCCCCCTGGTGGCCGGCAGAGAGAAGTAGGACCATTTTCTCATAGACTTCTATACAACCAGAGAGGAGTCGCCCCCTGGTGGCCAGCAGGGAGAAGTAGGACCATTTTCTCATAGACTTCTATACAACCAGAGAGGAGTCGCCCCCTGGTGGCCAGCAGGGAGAAGTAGGACCATTTTCTCATAGACTTCTATACAACCAGAGAGGAGTCGCCCCCTGGTGGCCAGCAGAGAGAAGTAGGACCATTTTCTAGTAGACTTCTATACAACCAGAGAGGAGTCGCCCCCTGGTGGCCAGCAGGGAGGATGCAGCTTTAAGGACCTTCAGCTTCACATTTCAGAACCTGATTGAAACTTGACTTCAGAAAAACAGATGTATTATTCTTATGATTCTTCTATTGTTAAATGCTGAGTCATTCCTTATCATCGTGTTCCTTCTATTCTCTGGTTGTTTGTCTTGATAAAGAAATATCAGCTTTCCGCCTTTAGTTTTCTGATGATGTCCCCTCCTACCCGAGTCAGTAAGTAATGTTATAATGTCCTGGATTTGTTCCCTCAGTGAAGGAATGAATGAGACAAACGAACTAAGTGTCGGTTAATCAGACTGACTGTGATCTTCATCAAGGTCACCGACTTGGCACCTGATCAACTGTTTTACATTCAGTTCTTCTTCAGTAAACCCGGAGCAGGGTGGAGGTCTCCGGGGTGGAGGTCTCCGGGGGTGGAGGTCTCCGGGGTGGAGGTCTCCGCGGTCTCCGGGGTGGAGGTCTCCGGGGTGGAGGTCTCCGCGGTCTCCGGGGTGGAGGTCTGTCTGAACACTTGTTCATCCTCCCACTTTGTTATTCATGTCCGAGCTGATAGCAGCGGCTACGTGTTGGACGTCGGCGGGATAATGGCGCTGACGCACTAGTTAAACAATAACTTCCTTATAATAAAACATATAATAGCATGGTGCACAATAAGGTGAATTAACGTGTTTGATCAAATAGCTGGGTGCGCAATAACAAAAACATTTATTTAGTTATTATAATGTATATATATGAGCATGCTGCTGGTGACGCATGTACGCGTAAAGTTTGGCGCAGTTTCCCCTCTAACCCATTTCAGGCCGAGATGCGCAGCAACGCGGAACAGCCGCTGTTACCGGTTAGTAACGACCCCCCCCTGTTGCTGCCGCGGGCGTGTGAGGTCAGTTACCGGCCCGGTCGTGAACTCACCCCACCACTGATTTCGTGCTTGGCAGGTTTGGATGAGAGATTCGCTGCTTGGAGCAGCTGCGTCCTCAGCGCGCTCCGGAAGAGCCGGGAGGCGGCAGGCAGAGACATAGCGACGGTCCGGGGATGACGACGGCAACACGCGGGGCTTCTGCTGGTTCTGGAGCCGTTAATGTCCGTTCCTCCGGTATGAGCCAGACGCACTGAGGGACCGAGGGAAGGAGGCTGCTGGAGGTTTGTCCGCCCTCCGGCAGCGTCGGAATTTAATTGGCCCGTCGCACCTCCGGGTATATGACACCGTGTCCTCTTGTCCTCATGTCACCCTGACAGCCTCCAGCTTCTATCAACACCCTCCCATATTTATATTTTTATATATATATATATATACACACACACACACGTTGAAAATATATAGAAAATAATTATATATACACATTTTACTAAAACATAAATATATAAAACAACTATACTCAATAGAAGAACTATATATATATATATTTATTTATTTATGTTTATGTTTTTCTTGTATTGAGTACATTTCAGAGCCTGTACACTTTCTCTTTTACTTGAGTAAAGAAGTTGAATCTCTCTTTGACTACTGGGGTGTTTTAGCTCGGTGTGACCAGCAGGGGCGGTAACACGCCGCGGATGAGTATGTGCTGCCGGAAATAAGGGCCGGAGAAGAAGAAGCGGTGTCGCTTAGAGGAAGCGTTGAGTTCAGCCTGGGTACCTGCCCGTCTACCTGCTTGCCTGTCTGTCTCCCTCCTGCTTGTTGTCTTCACCGTATCCTCCAACACACCGCGGGTGAGTCTCTGAGGTAGCCGGGCTAGCTGTAGTTAGCATGTTAGCGGTCGTATCAGGTGATCCAGGCAAACCAGTCTGGTGGAAAAACGGCTAGTTAGCATGAGCTAGGCTACTATTTTGTTCTACTCTGTTCTCTCTTGTTGTCTTTACGCGAACTTCGGTTTAAAGCAACTCTTGTTTACTAGCAATGCTAGCAATTGTAGCATTTCACTCCTCCCGTGGGCGCCTGCGTGTTAGCTCCGTGCTCCGGTCTCCGTTAGCGGGTTAACAGTAGCTCAACTTTGGTGTCACTAACGGTTGTAGTTGGAGACTTCTACCTGATGTCTTTTTACATGGCTCGCGGTGGTTTAACGTGCACGCTGTGCGCGTGCTCGCTGCCCCTGCTCTCTACACTGTACGTGTTTGTTGAAACCTCTGCCGGTTGGGTTAAAGAGCCAGATTTCTGAACGGAGTCTGGTGGAGAGACGTTCCCGTCGTCATCGGGACTTCGTGACGCGGACTCCTCCACGTAGGCGTCTGCCCCGGACCTTTGGGTGTCGCGGGTCTGTTTACCTTTAGGGCAGGTCGCCGTGTGAAGAAAGCACGACCCCGATGACGTCACCGTCACGGCTCGGCAACTGCACGCGCTCTCCCGATTCACTTATAGAGCTATTTACCAATGGACACTTAAAAAATAGAGTACAGGACGAGAGCACGCGCCTGGATGTCAGAGTCCCGACGTCACGAGGAGCAACGCGTCACAGCGCCACATAGTGGAGAGGGAACCAACGAGGCTCTTGGGTTCCCTTGGTTGCTTATGACACGGAGGTCTGTGCAACCCTCCCAAGGATATAAGACTGGCACTGACCCACCACCAAACCGGTCCTGGCGAGTCAGCTGTTGGTGTCCCTGGGGGATCTCCTCTGAGACCTGGACCAGGGCCTCAGTGAGCTCCCAGACAGTCTGTGGGGGTTTTTGGCGGCGAACTGCACCTACACTCATGAGGTCGGGCTAGTCCTTGATCAGCAGGAACCCAAGACCCACTTCACCAGGATGGACCCAGGACCTACTGCATCAGGAGGGACCCTGGACCCACTGCACCAGGATGAACCCTGGACCCACTGCACCAGGATGAACCCTGGACCCATTGCACCAGGATGGACCCTGGACCCATTGCACCAGGATGGACCCTGGCCCCACTGCACCAGGATGGACCCAGGATCCACTGCACCAGGATGGACCCAGGATCCACTGCACCAGGATGGACCCAGGATCCACTGCACCAGGAGAGACCCAGTCAAGTGTATTTTAATTTCTAGTTTCCGTTAATGTTTCAGTGAAAGAAGCTCCACAATGTAATCCCTGGAGTAAAGAAACGTACGTTTCTATAAAATCATACAGTTGTAGTAACACGTCCTCTGTGTTGCACGGAGACGTCCACCAGATGGCGGTGGTCCCCCATGTTTGGTTTATGCTGCTTCCTGCCTGCTGTGGAAAAACCCTGAACATCACATTTCATAATAAAAGGCTGGATGCAGTTTGTTTGTAATGTAACAACGTGAGGCTCGTTATGCAGATTAATTAGTTTTTAAACTGATGAAGAAGAGGAGTCATTGCCTCCAGTTGAGTTTTTACCTAAATGTGTTTGAGACACGGATTGAGAATACAAAGGCAGCTATCTCTCTGCTGGCCACCAGGGGGCGACTCCTCTCTGGTTGTATAGAAGTCTATGAGAAAATGGTCCTACTTCTCTCTGCTGGCCACCAGGGGGCGACTCCTCCCTGGTTGTATAGAAGTCTATGAGAAAATGGTCCTACTTCTCTCTGCTGGCCACCAGGGGGCGACTCCTCTCTGGTTGTATAGAAGTCTATGAGAAAATGGTCCTACTTCTCTCTGCTGGCCACCAGGGGGCGACTCCTCTCTGGTTGTATAGAAGTCTATGAGAAAATGGTCCTACTTCTCTCTGCTGGCCACCAGGGGGCGACTCCTCTCTGGTTGTATAGAAGTCTATGAGAAAATGGTCCTACTTCTCTCTGCTGGCCACCAGGGGGCGACTCCTCTCTGGTTGTATAGAAGTCTATGAGAAAATGGTCCTACTTCTCTCTGCTGGCCGCCAGGGGGCGACTCCTCTCTGGTTGTATAGAAGTCTATGAGAAAATGGTCCTACTTCTCTCTGCTGGCCGCCAGGGGGCGACTCCTCTCTGGTTGTATAGAAGTCTATGAGAAAATGGTCCTACTTCTCTCTGCTGGCCACCAGGGGGCGACTCCTCTGGTTGTATAGAAGTCTATGAGAAAATGGTCCTACTTCTATTTTAGAGTCCACGGACCAGACAGCAGGGGATGCTTTAGGGGGCGGGGCTTACCTGCTGGTTGACAGGTTGCTGCTGTGTAGAATGTGTTATCTCTTCAACATCTCTCATGGCTGCTGTTTGTCTTTGTAGGTCTAGAGAGTGGATTTGGTTCCTCCTGGTCTCGGTCCTCCCATTTCAGCTGAGACCCCCCCCCCCCCCCCTTCCCCCATGTGTGTGTGTGTGTGTGTGTGTGTGTGTGTGTGTGTGTGTGTGTGTAAATCCACTGTAGGCCGATGTGAGTGTGTAGTTTGAGGGTACTGTGTGTTTGTGCGTGTTTGTGTGTCCGCCATGTCCCTGTGTCCCTCAACGCTCCAGCCGAGTCCGGCGGTGTGTCTCCGCCTCCTCTGCCTCCTGCTGCTCCTCGCCGACGGCTCCTCCACGGTCCCCAGGAAGGACCCTGACCTGGCTGAGTCCCAAACCGAGTTCACCACAACACAAGGTAACGAGCCAGCGTTCAAAATACAGTATCAGATGTTGGTGTCACAATGATTCTCTAGGAAATATCACTGTGAAGCTGTTAGAAACTGAGCTTCTTTTTTTTTTATTAAATATTTTATTCACACACTTTTTTTTTAACTTTTGGATTTTTTTTTTGTTCCTGCAAATAAAAGATGTTAAGCCTGGTTTATATTGGAAAAAGTTTTTCTTCCTTCTGACATTTCCAGCTTAAATGGAACATCGATGTCTCCATCGAGAGAATGACAGCTTTTCAAGTCACACAGGACGATATTTGATCCTCATCGTGGAGGAAACGTGCTTGGATTTAGAATAAAGGTCTTGAAATGTGTGTTCTATGTAGTGCTGTCAATCGATTAAAAAAAAATTAACTAATTAATCGCAATTATTCGCTTTGTTTCTTCTTAAGAATAAAGTATGTTATAATGGATATTTAAATGTAAAATGATGGAATGTATGTAGAATTAACTCAAAGGAAGTATTTAAATTCAAATATAATATAACATAATTGTTAAATATCAGCTTTTTTAACTTTAAGCACAGATTCTCTCATGTGAACTACAGATTTCCAAAGAAACCATCAAGGCCATCAACATTAAGCTTGAAAAAGGCATATTTCTTATATGCACTAACAGAACATTTCAAAAAGGTCCACCATAGAACATGCAAATATGGAAAAAAGAACCAGGAAATATTCTGCTGTGAAGTCAGAATGATAAAACCTTTTCACTCCATAGAACAACAAGTCAGCTTAGTCGTCCTTTACATCCAGCCCGTTACTGAGACAGACTAGTCTGTTTACATCGTCACACGCCACATCTAGTGTTTCTCACGCAGACAAATTACCGGGATAATTAAAAAAAACTGCTCGGTGATCGCGATAGCCCCCTCCCCGCTGACGCCTCAGCCAAAATCTTAGGCTGAACTCAGTCGTCATAGGTCTTACGTCAGCCGCCACGGGAAGTAAACGAAACACAGCTGCATTAATTTCGTTTAAAACAATTAATGGGTTAAATATTTCAGAATTAACGCAAAGATTAACACGCTAATTTTGACAGCACTAGTTTTATGTGACATCTATGATAGAACAGAGAAAAATAGATCTCCATATTTGAGGGACTGGGTCATTCCATGTAATTTCATCAAATTACTGAAAATCTTCCCACCTGACCATCTCCGAATGTCCGGAAAAAGTCAAGTACAAAGACACACTTAATAGGACAAATCCAAAATATTAGGTCTCTACTGTCAACAGTTTTCTCATGAAACATCATTGAATGAAGGGTAGTTAAGACGGTTTTTAGCATCATACTCTGAAAAGCCATTTTTAAACAGCAATATCTGGAAAACTATCTCACCTGTGGCCTTCAAAGTTTCTACAGTGTATATCTGTTACTAATAGCCTCCAGACATGAAATATCCGGGATGTAGCTTAATGATAACCTAGTATGGTAGGTACTTAAAATGTGGCTTGTTGAAATAAAGTAGTACATTTGAAGAGTGGCTGAGCTCCCATTTTTGCAGATAAAAGACTTCTATCACTTCTGCCTCTATCTCTGGTGTTAGCTTAAACATTCTACTAAATATGGTTTCTCTTAGATTATTAGTTTCACAGATATTAAGGCTCAAAAATGGAAGTAAACACATCTTTGCCCAACTTCAGAGTCATATTCCAAAAAACTGACAACACGTATCAGGTCCAAACTTACTTTTTTTGAAAGATCATATTCTTGTTAAAATCATATTTAAAAATTGGGAGGGTGTTTTGCCTCAATTTGTCGCAGTGATTTTTTAAAATCCTGATATTGGTGGGGTTTTTGTGGCCGATTTTGGTACTGCATGTCCTAACAGCCTACCAGTAAACATCACAGCAGGGCAATTCAAATGTGTTTTTTACCATTTACCAAAGACTTACATGTGACTAAATGCTACTGATAAATTTAGCCTC
The DNA here is from genome assembly GCA_029853015.1 of Chelidonichthys spinosus. Taxonomy (NCBI): domain Eukaryota; kingdom Metazoa; phylum Chordata; class Actinopteri; order Perciformes; family Triglidae; genus Chelidonichthys; species Chelidonichthys spinosus. The sequence continues at coordinate 829,555 of CM056825.1, read as the reverse complement.
ACGAAAACATTAAAATGTAGCACAGTTGTAGAGGCAATAAGTCCTTAAATGTGAGTTAAACATGGTGAAAGCAGCTTTTAATGTCTTAAACCATGAACAAAAATAGCATAATATTGAAGACTGCACATTTTGTCATACTTTAAGTATATAAATACCACAACCAAATCAAATAATAATCTTAATTTGAGCATAAAGATTTTACATTACAGTAGAAAAGTCTCCAAAGTTTGATATTGAATAACAGTTTGTCTCTATGCTCACTATGAGACAATATTTGAGTTATGATCATAAATGGTGGATAGGAAGTATCAGAGATGTTTCAGAGCAAGATGTACTGGTTCAGTTCATGCACCCACATGGCCCTGCCAAGAGTTTCTACTGGCCAAGGAGAGAAGACATGTGCAATGTCCCACTGCAGCATAGAATTGCAAGATTTGACGTTCCCTCTACAGAAACTGGGCGCATGTATGCCATCAAAAAAGATGAGGACAACAGAGCAGAGATGTACATTAGACAATTTGTAAAGTGACTGCCAAATTAATGAATGTGACGAAGGAATTGGATCTAAAAGATGAAAAATGTGTGATCCCTCATAGTGAGCAGAGACAAACTGTTATTCAATATCAAACTTTGGAGACTTTTCTACTGTAATGTAAAATCTTTAGGCTCAAATTAAGATTATTATTTAATTTGGTTGTGGTATTTATATACTTAAAGTATGACAAAATGTACACTCTTCAATATTATGCTATCATATGTTTGTTCATGGTTCAAGACATTAAAAGCTGCTTTCAGCATGTTTAACTCACATTCAAGGACTTATTGCCTCTACAACTGTGCTACATTTTAATGTTTTCGTGAGGCTAAATTCATCAGTAGCATTTAGTCACATGTAAGTCTTTGGTAAATGGTAAAAAACACATTTGAATTGCCCTGCTGTGATGTTTACTGGTAGGCTGGTAGGACATGCAGTACCAAAAACGGCCACAAAAACCCCACCAATATCAGGATTTTAAAAAATCACTGCAGCAAATTGAGGCAAAACACCCTCCAGATTTTTTTATATTATTATAACAAGAATATGATCTTTAAAAAAAAAGTAAGTTTGGACCTGATACGTGTTGTCAGTTTTTTGGAATATGACTCTGAAGTTGGGCAAAGATGTGTTTACTTCCATATTTAAGCCTTAATATCTGTGAAACTAATAATCTAAGAGAAACCATATTTTGTAGAATGTTTAAGCTAACACCAGAGATAGAGACAGAAGTGATAGAAGTCTTTTATCTGCAAAAATGGGAGCTCAGCCACTCTTCAAATGTACTACTTTATTTCAACAAGCCTCATTTTAAGTACCTACCATACTAGGTTATCATTGAGATACACCCCTGATATTTCATGTCTGGAGGCTATTAGTAACAGATATACTCTGTAGAAACTTTGAAGGCCACAGGTGAGATAGTTTTCCAGATAATGCCGTTTAAAAATGGCTTTTCAGAGTATGATGCCAAAAACCGTCTGAATTTTTTCAGGACATTCTGAGATGGTCAGGTGGGAGGCATTTGATGAAATGACACGGAATGACCCGACTGAATACAGCATTTTGTGACATTTCTTTATGAAAAATGACTTTTGATGATGAACAGATGATTCAATAATAGTTGGTGATTATATTTCTGTGGATCTGTTAGTGGAATTAGTTTTCCTTTCATTTGTGGTCCTTCTGTAAAAAGCTGTCTCCAAACATCATGTTGGTTGTTTAGAGGACAATAACATCTCATTTAATGTGATGAACAAGTGACAGAATAAGTAGACTGAATACTGACCATTGGATTGGTACAAAGATGGAGTTTACCACAGCTGGAAGGGGCTGGAAAAGCATGGAGATGCACCTGGAAATGCTTGGAAAGTGCTTGAATTTGACTTTGGAGAGGGTGTTGGAACCCTGATAGCTCCTCCTCCAGTTGCTTTTTAGGAATCGAGGCGTCCATCCACGATGATGTGCTGTGATTGGAAGAGATGAGGAGTCTCAAAATAGGAACACACTAGTTCCCTTCAACACAGGATTAACCAAGTCAGGTTTCTGTAAACCTGCGTCCTGGTTGAGAACCAAGGCTTTTCTTTACCGGTGTCGGTGGCTGGTTGTTTCCTCAGAGAGACGGGGCGCATGTTGTTGTTTGAATCTGAACTCCGGCGGCGATGACATGCGATAAATAATCGATAAATCCTCATCAGTTAGAGTTCGAGTCAGACAAACTTGGCAGTTAAAGTGTGTAACACTCGGCTGGAGGGTCCGGCATGAAGCTCCGCGCTCCAGACACAACAACAACACAACAACAGCCTCATTGAAGAATCAGGCTCAGTGGCGTCAGAACAAAAACTACCAGACATTTTTGGAGTTTTATCAGCTCTGGCTGCTGCAGCAGCCGGAATCCCAAATTGGTCCACTTCAGTAAATGCAGCATGAAAACTGTGGTTGTTAAAAAAACGCTCTGTCGGTTCTGTTGACAGAACCAGAACAAACAACGACAACACAAATTAGCATCTGCCCCAGGAGACAACCTCCAATTCTGAAGAATGAAGCCGACCCTGAAGTGCCTTTTAAAGCTGCATTCTCCCTGCTGGCCACCAGGGGGCGACTCCTCTCTGGTTGTATAGAAGTCTATGAGAAAATGGTCCTACTTCTCTCTTGATGTATTATCTCAGTAAACATTGTAAACATGAGTTTATGGTCTCAATCTCTAGTTTCAAGTCTTCTTCAATCCAGCATGATGTTCATTTAGTACATTATGGTCCATTTAGAGTCCACCAGACCAGAAAGCAGGGGATGCTTTTGGGGGTGGGGCTTACCGGCTCATTGACAGGTTGCTACCACGCTACCAACGCTAGTTAGCTACTAAGATGACTTGAACACTTTTTTGTTGTTTGTTTCTTAAATGTTGTCAACTGGACAGGTCTAACTACTTCACCAAGCTTCTATCTTTTGTCCTCTATCTTTACATCAGCTTTGCTTACGTTATTCATATCTTACATGTTTTTCTAATGAATTGACGTTTGTGGTATTTTGTTTTTTTCCCAGGTGACGACGGTGGAAATCCAGCCGATCTACAACTGAACGAGCATTCAACAGACAACCGCACGTTGAATGACTCGGCAGTATCCTCAACCAACGGTCTGTCCAATCAGCAGCCATCATATACAGACCCTCAACCTGTCCTTCCTTCTTCTACACCCACACGGCCCAGCTCCGTCACCATCACTGGAACCATTACAGAAACTGTATCTGGTCCTCCAGGACCTGAAGACACAATCATTGTACTGGTGACGTCTACAACCACAACGAAACCTACAGAAGCAGCAACAACGTCTACAGTAACAACACCTACAGAAGCAGCAACAATGTCTACAGCAACAACACCTACAGCAACAGCAACAACGTCTACAGCAGCAGCAACAACGTCTACAGCAACAACACCTACAGCAACAACGTCTACAGCAACAAAACCTACAGCAGCAACGTCTAGAGCAACAACAACACCAACATCTATAGCAACAATGTCTTCAACAAAGCGACCCACCACAACCGTAAAAGCAATGACCACACTTACGAGAGCTAATGCGACGGGTTACTACGTCAATGAGTCCAAATACCACACAGCCAGCAGAGGCTCCAAGTCCTGGTCTGCCACCAGTCCAGACCTCTCTACCCAGAGGTCCCAGTACCGCCGCCCCCACCGATCCGAACAAGCCTGTCTCCTTGGGAACTGGTGTTGCCGTTGTTGACGTGGCGGGGGCAGCTCTGACCAAGCATCTGGTGGATACGGCGTCTCTGGTTGCCGCCCTGCTCTTCGGCCTCCTCTTCTTCTTGGTCTCTGTGGTTTTGTTCGTCACGCAGGCCTACGAGAGCTACCGGAGGAAGGACTACACCCAGGTGGACTACCTGATCAATGGCATGTACACGGACTCTGGGGTGTGAGGCGGTGCCCAGATGTTTGTTTTGGAGACTGGATGGTATCGCGGCAGTGCTGTGAATCCACAAGGTGAGTCTGTGGTGCTGCCGGACTGTCCGGCGAGGTCTGGACCGAACTCACCAACGGGTCACGAACTCTAAAGAACTGTTCCACTTAACGCTTCCTTCTTTGCTGCTTCCCTGTCTGACGGATGTGAAAGAGTTTGGATCGTCTCAATTTTGCCAAAACAAACCTAGAAGTGACCCGGATGTAACTCCGGTTGTACACCTACATGCAAAGTCCTCGATCAGGCTTTGTTATTGGTCCACGTTGCTGGTTCCAGGCTGGCTGGACCAATCAGGATGCTTCCAAGGTGATAAACTCGACGAGATGTTTTCTGTGTTGTTTTACATTTACAGATGAATGTAGTCACACGGACGTCTGGTGCTCATTAAGGACTAAAAAAACAATTCATTTTAGTTTCTTTAGGTTTTTGTTCCCCATGTGAACATTTGGAATAAAAAGACGTTTATACCTGCGACCAAACGTAACACTGAGCTACTCGTAGCATCACCTCGTACACATTTAGTCCGATTTTTAATGCTCCTTAAATAACATTACAATGTTAACCTTACAACGTTAACATTACGTTACGTGGGTCCTTAAGTAACGTTAGCATTCTGTGGGTCCTTAAGTAATGTAAGCGTTACATGGGTCCTTAAGTAAGTGTGTTCAAACAAGCGGCCCCGCCGAGAACGTATCTAATCAATCGGGGGTTCCGTTAATGACGCTCCATTCAGGAACGCGATCAGTAACTTCAAAGGTTGTGCCGTTTGAAAGACCAGCTGCTGGTCTCCTTCCTGCCTGTTAGCGAGGCAGCTGGTTGTGAGGCTGCACGCACCAAAATGTGTCGTAGACAAACAATCCGACATCTCTTTTAGTGCAGCTTTCCTCTGATCTGACGGCCGGGGAGGTCTGGAGACGATAACGAGCCCTGTAGTCTGCTGTTGTGGGTTTTCTTCATTTCAACACTTAAAGAAACAAATGTGTGAAATCGACCTCATGGTTAACACAAGAAAACATTCCTCATTTACACGGTAACCTCCGTTATTCTAGAAACAAACGAATTGGGGGGGGCACTTGATTAAAGTCGTAAATTTACAAGAAAAACAAACCAATATTCTGAGATTATAAAATCATAACGCGACACCTCCAGGATTAATGTGCTGGTCTGTATTATCGTGTCCTGCTGGACTACAAATCCCACGTGAACTTCCCGTTGTATTTCCTGATGCTCATCCTTTCTTCTGATTGGCCCAATTCATATGAATCTGATTGCAAAGTTTAATTTGATGAGGTCATCGACATCGCAGTGTTTTTTTTTTTATAATCTCCGAAAATAACAAGATCCTCATAATTGTCGAAACCTGATTCAGACGCGTCACGTTTACGTTTTTGTTAACAAACAAATATTTGTATTGAATCACCGATGACGCACATCTCCAGCATAATTAAACCATAAAGACATCATCTTTATCGTGATAAATTGTGCATCGTCTGATCACCAGTCCTAAAAGCCCCAACAATTTAACGTTAGACGAGGTAGTAGCCTATCTTAGATGAGGGAGTAGCCTAGCTTAAAAATTACTACTAGACTAGCTTTGACGTGCTAGTAGCCTTGCTTAGATGAGGAAGTAGCCTAGCTTAGACGTGCTACTATCCTAGCTTAGACGAGATGGTAGCCTTCTTTGACAAGCTACTAGCCCAGCTTTAACATGCTACTAGCCTAGCTTTGACACGCTACTAGCCTAGCATTGACGTGCTACTGGCCTAGCTTAGACAAGGAAGTAGCCTATCTTTGACACACTACTAGCCTAGCTTTGACACGCTACTAGCCTAGCTTAGCACAAAGACTGGAAACCTTTCACATTCGATTGTAGCCACTTTTCCTTACATTTCTGCGATCAACCCCAAATAATTATAATAATTATAATATTAACGTTATAAAATGAGGTGAAATCTCCCGAATGTTTCTTCATTTCAGAGTCTTATGATTTCATGTTGATTCCATTGCATTTCATTTAATTTCCGTGTTGAATGTTTTTGGCACAGTGCATCATGGGAACGCCATGCCAGTTTACGATCTGTTTTCTGATTTCCTTAAACAGACTTTTCCTGCAGCTTATTATCGCCGTTAACATATTTTGTTTCCGATGTTTCACATTTTTAATAAGTTTCGGAAACATTGACTGACTTTTTAACATTTTGTGGGAGATTTTATTTCCATAATGAGTAAAAATTGTCCGGCTTACGACGAAGATGGATTTCTGTCAGAAAATTGGAAGTTAAGATAAATTTGAGCGTCTAAAAGTTAGGAATCTAGCAAAGTGCTAAATTATCAGAAATGTAAATGTGAAGGATTGATGATGGAAGTTCTGGGATGTTGTTGACTGAACTACTGTTTCCTTTATGAGTCTCCTCCTTCTCCTCCTCCTCCTCCGAGGGTTCGCGGTCGATGAACAGTCGCCAAATAATCACTGAAGCACATTATTGTATGTTAAAGCCAACGGAAACGTAAAGCCATTCTCCACGTGGGAAATATATATATATTTTTTTTTTTCTTTTGACCAATGTTGATCAATGTCATTTTCCATGTTTGCCATAACTGAGTTGTGTTTTTGTTGTAGAAATGCCACATTTAGATCTGTTTACAAGAACGTAATAGGCCATCGGTACGGAAGCCGACAGCTTTGTTTGACATCATTTGATGTTTGCATTTACATCCTGCTATCTTGTAGATCTTAATTCTCTAAAAAAAGAGAATTTGATATTCTTTTATCCCAAGAAAATGGAATTATGGAAGAGAATTAGGACCAAATGTGATTTTTTTTTTTTTTTCTAAATAAATCCTAAAGTCGTTTAAAGTCAGAATTCAGATTTTTTTCTGCCCTAATCTTCAAAACATAATCCAAAAAATGTCCTTTGTGTTTTTTTCTTTTCATGAGAAAAACAAGGTCCTTTATGACGTTATCTTCAGACAACTAAAGATCTTGATTTATTTTATTTGATCTTGATCTTGATCTTAATTTGGGCCGCTCTCAGCTTCCGTACCTAGTTGTAATTTGTTTTTTGTTTTCTCATGATCACGGACTACATTAATAATCAACAGAAAATAATTTCTTGATGGTAAAGACTGATTAGCTCGATCACGAGAACTTTTGTGTTATGCACTCAAAACATGACTCAGCGTTCTTTGAAACATGATCAGCCTATATGTTTCAACAGCTGCCGTCGCTACGGGCAACCACAATGCTGAGCGTTAACACGGTCTAGCTGAATAGAGAGAGAAGTCCAGCTCCCTCTGTGTGTGTTGTTATCTTCTCCCTGCTTAGCTGACGTAGCCGAAGCAGCGGCGGATTATCTGCCTTTGCAGTAACTGATGAGCAGAATGTTGGGAGGAGACGTTCTTCTGTGTGCCAACGCAACATTGTACGAATGCACTTTAAAAAGAGATATTTTTACTTGCAGAGAATAAATAATAAAATAAACAACCAAGCTGCTGTTTGAGTGTCGTTTCTTCGGCGTAAAGGCGGCGCTCCCGGTTTGGTCGGCGAGCACGTGAGAGCCAGCTGTTTGTAAAAGGTGAAATCTTTTTATTGGTGTGCTTTTCTTCGCTGTTCTTTTTCATCAGATGGTAGAATGCACGCTAATAAAAGCCAGCGGTTACTGCGGAGCGTTTGGCAGGCGAGGCGGGGTTCACCTCAGTGGTCGTTCCAGTACCTGGTCTACATTAAAACCCCGCTTTTTCTTCTTTCCAGCTTGTTTTGTTAGTCAGCGTCGCGCTGCTGTGCCGGTCCAGTCAACCAGTTTACTTCCAGTCTTTTCTACTGTGTGGACGCCGAGCCGATACAGAAGGCGGAGCTAAAACATGGCAGACCACCGATTGGTTAGACCATCAACACACTGATGGTAACCTATATTATTATTATTATTTTTGTTTTGTTTTGTTTATTTGAAATTTGTTAATTTAGGATAAACCCCTTTTAGATGCATCATCTCGTTCTCAAGGGCTCTCAACAGAAAACACAATCACTACATAACAGAGAAATTACAGGTAAAACTAAATAACTTAAAAAAGATCAATACAACAACGTACATACACGGGCAAACAAAACGAAACAAACAAAGAAACCAATAAACTATAAACATTACAACCACTAGGTGGCCAAAAATAGATTAGAACATTGAGTGGATCACCAAATACAATTAGCAATAAAACATTGTTTGTGTTGAAGATGATGTCATGGCTCCGTTGCTATGACTATCAGCCAAGAATCCCGCCTGCATTGAGGGTCTGCTTCCGTCACCTGGAACCATCCGTGAGTCTGAGATGATCCTTAGGACAGCAGGAACCCAGACCAGGTCTGGAGTTGGGTTCATCTGGTCCGAGCCAGAGCGAAATGGTTCAGTTCTGCCCTAGATCCCGTTCACATAGACCTCCAGGGCCGTGAATAGGATGTGACAGACGGGTAACTGAATATAAGAAACCATGGAAGGAAGTGACCATTTTTGGACTGTGGAGGAGCGAGTGTTTGGATCCGGACCAACAGTCTCCTCTAAATCTTCATCATGATGCCGTCCTCTCTTCAACTCTCACTCCAGCATTTCCACTGTTGTCTTGGCAACAAGTCACATGACACAACAGACAGACAGCTGGTGAAACGTGGATCCGGGTCCAGGTTCCCTTTTGATGTTCTGTTACAGAAACAAAGTCCTTGTGGGTTATTTCAAATATTCCAGAAATGCTCCTCAACACTTTCCACTCGCTCGGCAGAGAAGGAGTGCGGTCGTGGTTTTCGGTCGTGGTTTGGCAGCGTTCCAATCAGCTCAAACCGCTCTGCTCATATTGACAGGCGACCCGAGGCGCTGTCTTCTTCTTCTGCACCTGAATTAACCACATACATTCCACTTCCTGCCAAGTGTCATTATTGGAAATGTTTGAAAATGTGTCAGTTATTGTAGATCGAGACCTTGGCAGCTGACAGAGACCACAAAGGCCCACGTAGACCCTGAAGGTTAGACCCTGAGGTTAGACCCTGAGGTTAGACCCTGAAGGTTAGACCCTGAAGTTAGACCCTGAAAGTTAGACCCTGAGGTTAGACCCTGAGGTTAGACCCTGAAGTTAGACCCTGAAGGTTAGACCCTGAGGTTAGACCCTGAAGTTAGACCCTGAAGTTAGACCCTGAAGGTTAGACCCTGAAGTTAGACCCTGAGGTTAGACCCTGAGGGGTAAACCCTGAAGTTAGACCCTGAAAGTTAGACCCTGAGGTTAGACCCTGAGGTTAGACCCTGAGGTTAGACCCTGAAGGTTAGACCCTGAAGGTTAGACCCTGAAGGTTAGACCCTGAAGTTAGACCCTGAGGTTAGACCCTGAAGGTTAGACCCTGAAGTTAGACCCTGAAGGTTAGACCCTGGAGGTTAGACCCTGAGGTTAGACCCTGAGGTTAGACCCTGAGAGTTAGACCCTGAGGTTAGACCCTGAAGGTTAGACCCTGAAGGTTAGACCCTGAAGGTTAGACCCTGAGGTTAGACCCTGAAGTTAGACCCTGAAGTTAGACCCTGAGGTTAGACCCTGAAGGTTAGACCCTGAAGGTTAGACCCTGAGGTTAGACCCTGAGGTTAGACCCTGAGGGTTAGACCCTGAGGTTAGACCCTGAGGTTAGACCCTGAAGGCTAGACCCTGAAATGGAATGATTGCAGTTATTGCCAGCTTTGATACGATCTAACGTGCTGCTATGTGTTGCTCCCTCAGAGAAAACACAACCTCGCTCTTATGAAATCAAAATGCAGCCAATGAAGTCTGATCTCTAATGGTTTGGAAAACCAGACTGCTTGTCTGAGTTCCTGAAAGTGAGCCATTTGGACGATAGTGCTGATACGTACGGTAACACACACACACACACACCAGCACACCCACGCCGCCGGCGAACACACAAGCATTCCCGCAGCGGGAGGCCTCTTCAGGTCGAGGGAAAACAAAGGTTTTAAGAGGGAAACGTGGGAACCATTAAGTGTGAAAACTGTGAGAACGCAACTTTCTGGCTTCAAAGGCGAGTTCCAGGTCGGCCCGGTCTCCTGGCCTGGCCTCGGATCCTGGCCCGGCGGTGCAACAGATGACAGTAATGTGATTACTCGTTGGGAGGCCGATGCCGGTCCAGAGAACCGCGGGGGGTCCTGGTGGTTCGCCATGGTCGGGTCTCAGCAGGTGCGTGTCTCCACTCAACGGTTCTGGCACATCAGCAGACGTCCACTTTAACTCTTCAATATGGAAATGTGTCTTCACACAGACTCTGGACCGCCTTCTGGAAGCTGGGGAGACGGCACACAGTGAGTCCCCTACAGTCCACTACAATCCCCATACAATCCACCTACTGTAAACTCAGTGGAAACGGGTGTGCTTAACGTAAAAGACTACGAAAGGAAAGGATGAAACGGAATGAAAGGAAATAAATGTTGACAGAAACACAACGTTGTTGAGCTGAACCTTCATAGTTCAAGGGTCAAAGTAATCGTAGTAGCTAACTAGCATTGGTAGCGATCTGTCAATCAGCAGGTAAGCCCCGCCCCCTAAAGCATCCCCTGCTTTCTGGTCTGTTGGACTCTAAATAGACCTGTCTATTGGCAGGTAAGCCCGCCCTAACCAGAGAGGAGTCGCCCCCTGGTGGCCAGCAGAGAGAAGTAGCACCATTTTCTCATAGACTTCCATACAACCAGAGAGGAGTCGCCCCCTGGTGGCAAGCAGACAGAAGTAGGACCATTTTCTCATAGACTTCTATACAACCAAAGAAGAGTCGCCCCCTGGTGGCCAGCAGACAGAAGTAGGACCATTTTCTCATAGACTTCTATACAACCAGAGAAGAGTCGCCCCCTGGTGGCCAGCAGAGAGAAGTAGGACCATTTTCTCATAGACTTCTATACAACCAGAGAACAGTCGCCCCCTGGTGGCCAGCAGAGAGAAGTAGGACCATTTTCTCATAGACTTCTATACAACCAGAGAGGAGTCGCCCCCTGGTGGCCAGCAGAGAGGATGCAGATTCAAGGCACTTCGGGATTGGCTTCACTTTTCAGAATGGTTGCCGCCTAATCTCAAGTCGACAAATCTTTACCTGGAAAAGTAATATGAAGTTTTATGAACCTTCGAGCTGATCAGAACTACTGGTTCTGGACTGGGGGGGGGGGGCTCAGTCCACTGGTGGGACCAACATGCATACAAAAACCACATCAGGACCAGAACAATGAAACTCCAGAATCTGTATTTTGTCCACAAAAAGAGTATCGTAGTCTTATTCTGAAATGTTCCCAAACAGATGTAGAAGTCGGAGCCTAAATATATCCGCCGTCATGTTGTCGGGTTTGTGAAAGCAGACGTTTAGTGCGACCACATGTGCAACCGCTGTGTTTCATGGAGCGCTCTGTTCACGCCGGCCTCAGACGGCCGGCAGCCTCACCTGTTCCTCGTTACCCAGAAAAGAGAAAGGTATTTGTTACACTCAGCCGTATAACTCGTAAGCCTCCGTCTTTATTGAGCAGAGGACGTCGGACCAATGCAGAGATGGTTTTGATATTTGTAGCGAGCGGTGTGCGGATCAAAGCGAGGAGGCCGGCGGCGGCTGTGGGTTGCAGGTGACTGGGGGAAGAAAATATGTTTCATTACAGCATTCCATTGGCCGGCTGGGAGCGTAGAAACAGAATACATAGAGTGGATGAAATAACTGTAATATCTAACTAAAATGAAGCATCGCCCATAGGGGAGGAAGCAGCAGCTGTCCGACATACATAGAACATAAGACATGGACTTAAACATAGGCAGGTAATGCTCACCAGATGGCTGGGTGGGTTCTGTCTTTTAATACGCAGGCACCTCTTGTCACTAATGCCAAATGGCGTTTGAATGACATGACGACTTGTAAGTCATGTAGTGTCCAACTCAACGCCATTCTTGCTTTTTGCGTGTAATTTTTATGGCATAGTGTGTACTGACTGCAAAGACAGGCTAAGTCCCGCCCCTTCCTGTGTCCACCATGGGACCTTCTGCAGTCGTGGATGTACAGGGAGAACAGGAGGGGGCCGAGCACACGGCTCTGGGGAGACTGCCGATGTTCAACCCGGGCAAATACAGTAGAAACTCTACATAACGCCTCACCTTACTCACACAAGTTTGACCGCAGGAAAATTTGTGTTTGTTCATGTCACTCTGACTAGACACACCGGAGAGGAGGCGGGGCTTAGAACCAGAGAGGAGGCGGGGCTTCCCTCCACTTAGACTCCAACTTTGAAGTCCCAGATCCAAAGCTGTCCTGTCTGGGGTCGTGAGGTCTCTATGGTCATGTTAGGTCTCATTGTTTTTCCCCTTTGTGCACCTTTGCAGCTGTTTCATCCATTTGTAGTTGTTTTGGTCTATTTGTAGTCATTGTGAGTCTCTTCCTGGTTGCTAGGACTCTCTTTGAGTGATATTTTTTACATGAAAGTCACTTTGGGACACTTTAATGCTTCGATAATACGTTCACTTTAATTATATGTACGATCTTATGACTCTACTTCAGTAAACGTGTAGAAGGTTGGACTCTCTCGTATTTCCACACAGTGAAATTGCTTGGTTGCAGAATCCAAATGACAATGAAAAGTCGTACAAGTGCCACCGCAGCCACAAAGGCTTGCAGAGCCGCTGCCAGCAGCAGTAATACCTCGTCTGCGCTGCGTATTCTATGGTGTGGAATAACTCCTGCTGCCTCACATGGACGCTGCAGCGGAGGAGGACATGTGCTTTGAGTTTGCCCAGCCTTTGGAGTGGAGGCCAGTTGGAGCAGCGAGGCCAGGAGAAGGATCGCAGCGGTGCCAGGCTTGGCTCGGCTTTAGGTGTGCGTGAAGACGGAGCTCTGGGATGTTTCATCTCACTTTCCATCGGCGTGCGAAGCAGTGGCGTCTCCTGTTTTGATGCCTCCAATTGTGTTAAAGCTGAAAAACACACCGACCAAAGATTTCATCATCTTTGTTCTGGACGTTCTGCTTGTTCTTAGGTACAAAAAAGATCTACGAGATCTATTGTTACCAGGCGGCAACATCGGTTCTGAGAAGTGAAGCCAAGCTGAAGTGCCTTAAATGCTGGATTCTTCTCTGCTGGCCACCAGGGGGCGACTCCTCTCTGGTTGTATAGAAGTCTATGAGAAAATGGTCCTACTTCTCTCTGCTGGCCACCAGGGGGCGACTCCTCTCTGGTTGTATAGAAGTCTATGAGAAAATGGTCCTACTTCTCTCTGCTGGCCACCAGGGGGCGACTCCTCTCTGGTTGTATAGAAGTCTATGAGAAAATGGTCCTACTTCTCTCTGCTGGCCACCAGGGGGCGACTCCTCTCTGGTTGTATAGAAGTCTATGAGAAAATGGTCCTACTTCTCTCTGCTGGCCACCAGGGGGCGACTCCTCTCTGGTTGTATAGAAGTCTATGAGAAAATGGTCCTACTTCTCTCTGCTGGCCACCAGGGGGCGACTCCTCTCTGGTTGTATAGAAGTCTATGAGAAAATGGTCCTACTTCTCTCTGCTGGCCACCAGGGGGCGACTCCTCTCTGGTTGTATAGAAGTCTATGAGAAAATGGTCCTACTTCTCTCTGCTGGCCACCAGGGGGCGACTCCTCTCTGGTTGTATAGAAGTCTATGAGAAAATGGTCCTACTTCTCTCTGCTGGCCACCAGGGGGCGACTCCTCTCTGGTTGTATAGAAGTCTATGAGAAAATGGTCCTACTTCTCTCTGCTGGCCACCAGGGGGCGACTCCTCTCTGGTTGTATAGAAGTCTATGAGAAAATGGTCCTACTTCTCTCTGCTGGCCACCAGGGGGCGACTCCTCTCTGGTTGTATAGAAGTCTATGAGAAAATGGTCCTACTTCTCTCTGCTGGCCACCAGGGGGCGACTCCTCTCTGGTTGTATAGAAGTCTATGAGAAAATGGTCCTACTTCTCTCTTGATGTATTATCTCAGTAAACATTGTAAACATGAGTTTATGGTCTCAATCTCTAGTTTCAAGTCTTCTTCAATCCAGCATGATGTTCATTTAGTACATTATGGTCCATTTAGAGTCCACCAGACCAGAAAGCAGGGGGATGCTTTAGGGGGCGGGGCTTACCTGCTGATTGACATGTTGCTACCACGCTACCAATGCTAAATTCAGATATCACAGACAAATACTCACCATATCGTTTTAAAAGCATGAGAATGGCTCTGTATAATTAATTAATTAATTAATGAATGTAACAGTAATAAAAACAGAAAAACAGACTCAGAAGAGTTCAAACATACAGTTACTTTGTTTAGTGTCTATAAGTTTGAGAGTATTCATATATTCTGTAGATTCACAACGAAATTCAACAAAAATTGGGTGATTTCTTTGTTATTATATATACATGTATATAATAGAATCAGAAGGTTCACGAAGAATTCACGTTACCCTCATCGTGTTTATTTAACACTTTAACAGTATGATGGTTTCCCTCAGTATAGAATGTCTTACCAATATTCAGTATTTTTGTGGTTTTCAGTCAAACCCTTACCTATAGCACTCTGATCTTAGCACTGTTGCTCTTGAAGTACTACTTTACTCAGATGAGGACCTAACACTTGTTCTATTTTTAGCTTTACTTTATCGGCAATGATACGTCGTGGTTTCTTTGTTTCCTTCTTTTGACAAATGTACTTATTGTAAGTCGCTTTGGACAAAAGCGTCTGCTAAATGACCTAAATGTAAATGTAAATTTTTATTATATAAAAATAATATAGATATATTTTATTAGATTTATTTTAAGTTTATAAAACTTCAGGGAACTGTTTTATTTATGTATTTATTTATTTATCTGTTCGTCTTTAAAGCTGCTGATAGATTCACTGAATTAAATGCTTTAAGTAATCTCAACACAGTTTTGTGTTATTCTGAATTTGGTCACTGTTTTCAGTTATCCATCTCCTAGATTATTAGTTATTTGTATCGGCCCAGAAACAGTCCACCCCTATAATGTTCTTTTGTCTTTTTTTGTCCTGTGTGCGTGTGATTGCTGATTTTTCTATTTTTGCACAATTTCATGTTGTTATTTTTTGCAAAAAACAATAACGGCAGGTATCGGCCCATAAGAAGAGATATTGGTCGATTGGCTGTAATTAATTTATTTGTGAAGTTAACTCATTCAGCTTCATCACACACGTACCCCACCAGACCCGCCACTAGAGGTCGCTACACAGCTCCTCAACCTGGAGCACAACCCAAACACCGGTAACAACAGCAGAGCCTCGGCTGTATGGAATCACAATAAAACTAAGATTATCAATATATATTTAAATGTAAGATTTTACTTCATACTTACTACTTAATAACCTGTTTAATTAGATTATAAATATATGTTCAAATGTAAGATTTTACTTCATACTTACTACTTAATAACCTGTTTAGTTAGATTATAAATATATGTTCAAATGTAAGATTTTACTTCATACTTACTACTTAATAACCCTATTTATTTAGATTATCAATATATAGTAAAAGGGTGTAATATTTGAATTGTGTATTAAGTCTTTACATTGTATATTATAATATATAGGCGTAACAATATGCATTATTGTTATATTTTTCAGAATTCTAAGTCTCATTGTTTTTTGTTGTTTTCCATATTCCATGTGTTTTTATTTCTTTGCATGCTTTTGTCATGTTCTCATGTTTTGTGTGGCCCCCAGGAAGACTCAAATATGTGTTTTCAATATCTAATAATACTAAATATAATAATATATGTAATATATGTATAATCGATCATATGTTATTGATTATACAGTGTTTATGATCGCAGCCAATCAACTCAGAGAGACTGTTCTTCCTCCATACCTTCTATATGAAACAAACAAAAAAGAATCTGGCTGATGCCTCGTGTCGGATGACGTCACACCCCCTCCGCCTGCCCCCTTTTTTCTCTCCGTGCGCGAGCTCGACAGTCCAAAGTATAAAGTAGCGCGAGCGCCTGGACTGGGGGGAAAAGTGGAGTCGAGATAGAGAGGGACACACGGAACGGAGGAGCACGCGCGCATACACAGACGCGCGCGCGTGCAGACGCGCGTCTAGCCGTAGAAGGACGCGGGCCCGCGTGCGCACACGTACACGTTCACAAGTTAATCACGGAGATCGCGGAATGGAGCCGCAGCGATGGATCTAACGCGGGGCCGACGACGGGGAATGGGCGGCGGGCTGCGGCCGCTGCTGCCGCGGCTGCTGCTGCTCTGCTCCGGGCTGCTGGCGGCGGCTCACGGTACGTTCACCGACTTTCTTTTCTTCTTCACAACACGGGGACCGCGAGGCCCCGCCGTTACCGGGCGCTCCTCCCGAGAGTCCCCGAGTCGACCCGGACTAGTGCGAGTCTGGAAGTTGAGGGTTTTGTGTCCCAGGGGGACAACAACATAGCTGCGGTGGGAGTCTCCGAACTTTGTGTGTGTGTGTGTGTGTTAGAGAGAGAGACCCACCGGAGGGGGGACCCGGTCTAGCTTGACCCGCCTCGTGCAGGTTCGGTCGGTGTTTGTGGACTTTGAGACCCGGAGAACGGAGAAGTTTGCGGGCTGGTTTCTCGGGGCCTCGGCGGCTCCTCGGTGTCGGGTGTCAGCAGACCTTCTGCTTTGGAAGAGAAAACACACGGAGGGGTTCTGTTCGGGACCGGGGACGCTGCTGGACTACACGGTCCGGCACTCCGGGTCGAGGTCTAAAGAACACTTACTTTCTCCCGGTCTGATTTTGAGGTTTTACGGTTTAATCTGAAAAGTGGCCAGAAAGAGGCGGAGCTTAGCTTTCTCCCGTGTGGATGTAGACCACATCTAGTCCAGTGGTCCAGACTACACCTAGACCCCCTATTAGTGGTCCAGACTACACCTAGACCCCTGTAAGTAGTCCAGACTACATCTAGACCCCCTGTAAGTGGCCCAGACTACACCTAGACCCCCTGTAAATGATCCAGATTACACCTAGACCCTTGTGAGTGGTCCAGACTACACCTAGACCCTCTATGAGTAGTCCAGACTAAGTCTAGACCCCTGTAAGTAGTCCAGACTACATCTAGACCCCCTGTAAGTAGTCCAGACTACATCTAGACTACATCTAGACCCCCTGTGAGTGTCCCAGACTACATCTAGACACCCTGTAAGTGGTCCAGACTACACCTAGATCCCCTATGAGTAGTCCAAACTAAGTCTAGACCATCTGTAAGTAATCCTGATTACACCTAGACCCTCTGTAAGTGGTCCAGTCTACGTCTTCAGTCATGTTTTGATTGCCACTCGTGAACATATTCCCTCTGAGGCTGCTTCCTGGTTTCTGGTATCTAGACCAGGTAAACAGGACTGTACCAGACTCCCAAAGGTCAGAACTCTATCAGACCAGAGAGCAATAAAGAGTTCCTTGTAAAGAAAGGCGTACGCTCTGACATCACATCACTGGAGTCCCGATCAGGCCTGGGATGAAATAACTGAAACCATAAATTTATTATTACTTCAGAGAATAATTGATTTACAAAAAATGCTTAAAGTGTCACTTAAACCCACCGAGTCACTGCAGTTTGTTAAGACAACAAATATTTAAATATGATGATCATAAATCATAAGCTGTCCCTGCTTAAATACAGGATGGATACATTAAACACACGTATATATGTATATATGTGTGTGTATGTATATATATATACATATATATATATACATATGTGTGTGTGTGTGTGTGTGTGTGGAGAACACAGGTGTCGGTTTGAAACCTTAAGTCAGATCTGTGTTAAATTAAAGTGTGGCCGGCTTTGATATTTCCTCGTGAGTGAGTTTGTTTCACAGCGTTCTTTATTTATTTAGGTTATCGTGTTTGAGTTCACATCGTTTAGTACATGTAATACTTATTAAATATATGTAATACTTATTTAATATATGTAATACCTATTTAATATATGTAATACTTATTTAATATATGTAATACTTAAAATTTTTGTTCTGCTAGAGTCAGAAACGTGTTTTGAATGAAAGCACCAAGTCCATCGACATTTATTGAACAGGGTCGGAGTGGGTGCTGGAAATCCTTGAAAACACTTGACTGTTAGTGTGTGTGTAGTGTTTTCCAGGTTTGAAAAGTGCTTGGATTTAGAATAAAGGTCTATAAATGTGTGTTGTATGTGATGACATCTATGATAGAACAGAGAAAAGAAGATCTCCATATCTGAGGGACTGAAAACAGCATTTTGTGACATTTCTTTATGAAAAATGACTTTTGATGATGAACAGATGATGAAAATAGTTGGTGATTATATTTCTGTGGATCTGTTAGTGGAATTAGTTTTCCTTTCATTTGTGGTCCTTCTGTAAAAAGCTGTCTCCAAACATCATGTTGGTTGTTTAGAGGACAAGAACATCTCATTTAATGTGATGAACAAGTGACAGAATAAGTAGACTGAATACTGACCATTGGATTGGTACAAAGATGGAGTTTACCACAGCTGGAAGGGGCTGGAAAAGCATGGAAATGCACCTGGAATTGCTTGGAAAGTGCTTGAATGTGACTTTGGAGAAGGTATGTATGAAATAATGAAATCTGAGCATCGGGTCCAGACCTGTAACGCCGCTGAGAGTTACTATGCCGTCGTAACGAGGACCATGTGACCAGATTAATACACAACATCATCAAAATGGGCTTAAAACTCTTAAAATGGCAGCAAAACACGCTGATGTCACTTTAGATGAGAGTCATAGATGACGGCTGTTTGGAGATTATTAAGAAATACACAGTCTGGTAATTTAAAGAGTGCGAGAGTTGAAGAGATTGAAAGGAGAAGAGTGACCACACACACACACACACACACACACTTCACACCCGCTGACCACAAACGACGGAGTGATGTCAGAACTCGACGAAGGCAAACATCACAGCTGTGTGTCCACGGCCTGCTGGATCACCAGCAACCACTGCTACAACCATGCTACACCACCATGCTACACCACCATGCTGCACCACCATGCTGCACCACCATGCTGCACCCACCATGCTACATTTATTATTATTATCATGATTATAATTATTTAGAGCATTAACACATTAGTAACCAACCAGAAAATTAACCTGTGTTTGTTTTAATTTTTTAATTACACACCAGAAACTACAAACACACACCAGAAACTACAAACACACACCAGAAACTACAAACACACACACCAGAAACTACAAACACACACCAGAAACTACAAACACACACACCAGAAACTACAAACACACACCAGAAACTACAAACACACACCAGAAACTACAAACACACACCAGAAACTACATACACACACCAGAAACTACAAACACACACCAGAAACTACATACACACACCAGAAACTACAAACACACCATAAACTACAAACTCACACACCAGAAACTACAAACACACACCAGAAACTACAAACACACACACACCAGAAACTACAAACACACACCAGAAACTACAAACACACACCAGAAACTACAAACACACACCAGAAACTACAAACACACCAGAAACTACAAACACACACACCAGAAACTACAAACACACACCAGAAACTACAAACACACACATCAGAAACTACAAACTCACACCAGAAACTACAAACACACACCAGAAACTACAAACTCACACCAGAAACTACAAACACACACCAGAAACTACAAACACACACATCAGAAACTACAAACTCACACCAGAAACTACAAACACACACATCAGAAACTACAAACACACATCAAAAACTACATACACACACACACACACACACACCAGAAACTACAAACACACACCAGAAACTACAAACACACACCAAAAACTACACACACACACACACCAGAAACTACAAACACACACCAGAAACTACAAACACACACATCAGAAACTACAAACTCACACCAGAAACTACAAACACACACACAAGAAACTACAAACTCACACCAGAAACTACAAACACACACATCAGAAACTACAAACTCACACCAGAAACTACAAACTCACACCAGAAACTACAAACTCACACCAGAAACTACAAACACACACATCAGAAACTACAAACTCACACCAGAAACTACAAACACACACACCAGAATCTACAAACACACACATCAGAAACTACAAACACACATCAAAAACTACATACACACACACACACCAGAAACTACAAACACACACCAGAAACTACAAACACACACACCAGAAACTACAAACACGCACACCAGAAACTACAAACACACACCAGAAACTACAAACACACACCAGAAACTACAAACACACACCAGAAACTACATACACACACCAGAAACTACATACACACGCACACCAGAAACTACAAACACGCACACCAGAAACTACAAACACACACCAGAAACTACAAACACACACCAGAAACTACAAACACGCACACCAGAAACTACAAACACACACCAGAAACTACAAACACACACCAGAAACTACAAACACACACATCAGAAACTACAAACACACACCAGAAACTACAAACACACACATCAGAAACTACAAACTCACACCAGAAACTACAAACACACACACAAGAAACTACAAACTCACACCAGAAACTACAAACACACACATCAGAAACTACAAACTCACACCAGAAACTACAAACTCACACCAGAAACTACAAACTCACACCAGAAACTACAAACACACACATCAGAAACTACAAACTCACACCAGAAACTACAAACACACACACCAGAAACTACATACACACACACACCAGAAACTACATACACACACACCAGAAACTACATACACACACACACACACCAGAAACTACATACACACACACACACCAGAAACTACAAACACACACACCAGAAACTACAAACACACACACCAGAAACTACAAACTCACACACCAGAAACTACAAACACACCAGAAACTACAAACACACACCAGAAACTACAAACACACACATCAGAAACTACAAACACACACCAGAAACTACAAACACACACATCAGAAACTACAAACTCACACCAGAAACTACAAACACACACACAAGAAACTACAAACTCACACCAGAAACTACAAACACACACATCAGAAACTACAAACTCACACCAGAAACTACAAACTCACACCAGAAACTACAAACTCACACCAGAAACTACAAACACACACATCAGAAACTACAAACTCACACCAGAAACTACAAACACACACACCAGAAACTACATACACACACACACCAGAAACTACATACACACACACCAGAAACTACATACACACACACACACCAGAAACTACATACACACACACCAGAAACTACAAACACACACACCAGAAACTACAAACTCACACATCAGAAACTACAAACACACACACCAGAAACTACAAACACACATCAGAAACTACAAACACACTCTGTTTAAGTTGGAAGTTGTAGTTTTTGAAGCGCAGATATCGGAGTCTCAACATCTGTAGAAATAATCCAGCGAGGAGATACAGGAAGTCTGTGGGAGTCTACCTTGATTTCTCTAGGGTCCTTAAACACAGCACACACACACGCCTACACACACACACCTACGCACACACACGCACACACACACACACACTGCAGAAATATGCTCCCTGCGCTCGTCACATTTTTCTTGTCCCAACTGGGGAGGTGTGAAGAAAATCTCTTCCTTCCTTGCAACCCTTCAAACACACACACACACACACACACACAACATACACACACACACACACACACACACACACTCTTCAGTTCTGTTTCGTTCTGCTTGGAGAACGCTAACAGGCTCCGTTGCTTTACATCTTATCAGAGCCATCTTAACAGTGTGTGTGTGTGTTTGGTTTTTTGTGTGGTTGCTCACACTTTAGAAACTTCTTTTGGAATCTTTTTTTCTTTCCAAGCTGCCACCTCAGTTTTGACCTACGACCCCCCCCGTCTTTTCTTGGGCCGTTGAGATGAAAACATGGTGATCGTCAGAACCGGCACTTTTCCAACAATAATAATAGTAGATTCACATTTTAATTCTAATTAAATCACATTTCTCAACATAATAGAGACGTTTATATTTGCTTATTATAGGTTGTATTCATGTTAAGGTGGATTTTTGGAAGAAAGAAGTTTGGGATCAAATATTTTCGGGGACCCCTGCAGTAACTCAGCGGACCCCTTAAGGTTCCCAGACCCCCCGTTGAGGACCTCTGGTCCAGATCTAAACCATGTAGTACTCTATCCCCCTGTTAAGGCCATGGGGGGGTTAAAGAGGCGTCTTCCTCTTCGTCCACCTCTTCATCCTCTTCTCTGCTGCTCTACATCAGTCAGCATTCAGGTCTAAATCCGGCCCCCCAGACCCCTGTCTGGCTGCTAGTATACCTGGGCGTCGTGCCCAAGTGGACTTTATGTGTGAAACCCTGAAATAAGTCGCCGCTCCGCTGACATCATCGAGGACGGCGTCCTCCAGGTGGACTGGTTCTGTCGGTCCATGTGGACCCGAGGCGGGTCATCCAGATCATCTTCATTCTTAAAATGTCTATTTACAATCATCTTAATAAAGAGATGTGATCAAAGCTGATAAAGCTGGAACCTCCACGTCGAGTCTCAACCCCGACGATGGATTAATGAAGCTGTCCGTGATGTCTCTCAGGACGGGGTGTTATTCTGGGCCGGCATCCACGCTGACAGAGGGAGTGTGTCTTCATGCCGTGGGATTACAGTCGGCATGCAGCACCAAACCGCAGCGCTGCCAGCCTGCCAGCCTGCCAGACCCAAACCACCAGCTTCCCCCGAGGCCCCGGGCAGCTGCTGCTGCTGGGACCGCCCCGACCATGGGTGGTCACCGTCCCTGAGGGGTTACCGTCCCCGAGGAGTCACCGTCCCCCAGGAGTCATGTCCCCAAGGAGTCACCGTCCCTGAAAAGTCACCGTCCCCGAGGGGTCACCGTCCCCGAGGAGTCATGTCCCCAAGGAGTCACCGCCCCCGAAAAGTCACCGTCCCCGAGGGGTCACCGTCCCCAAAGAGTCACCGTCCCCAAGGAGTCACCGTCCCCAAGGAGTCACCCTTCCCGAGTCACCATCCCCAAAGAGTCACCGTCCCTGAGGGGGTCACCCTTCCCGGGTCACCCTCCCCGAGGAGTCACCATCCCCAAAGAGTCACCGTCCCCAAGGAGTCACCGTCCCCGAGGGGTCACCGTCCCCAAAGAGTCACCGCCCCCGAGGAGTCACCGTCCCCGAGGAGTCACCATCCCCAAAGAGTCATGTCCCCACGGAGTCACCGTCCCCGAGGAGTCACCATCCCCAAAGAGTCACCGTCCCCGAGGAGTCACCATCCCCAAAGAGTCATGTCCCCACGGAGTCACCGTCCCCGAGGAGTCACCCTTCCCGGGTCACCCTCCCCGAGGAGTCACCATCCCCGAGGGGTCACCGACCCCAAAGAGTCACCGCCCCCGAGGGGTCACCGTCCCCAAAGAGTCACCGCCCCCGAGGAGTCACCCTCCCCGGGTCACCATCCCCAAAGAGTCATGTCCCCACGGAGTCACCGTCCCCAAAGAGTCATGTCCCCACGGAGTCACCGTCCCCGAGGAGTCACCCTTCCCGGGTCATCGTCCCCAAGGGGTCACTTTTCCTGGGTCACCCTCCCCGAAGAAGGCAAATGGCGTGCCCGCTCTTCCACACCCCCGGGTTGTTACTGATCTGATGATGTAGCTGATGATGTCACAAACAAATCCAGGGTTCAGCATTAATGGAGGGTCATCAATTACATTTAGCTTGACCCTCATCAGTGTTATAAATTAGTGTTAATAATAACAAGATTACAGCTCTGTCTTTGCTCAACATGAGATGAACAGAAATCCATGTAAATAAATCAGCTGATCCGTGAAGGCCGGTGTAACAGTGGAGGCTAAATGTTGTCTGCCATGTTTCGTGTGTGAAATGCATCGTGGGTAAAGTTATGTCTCCAGGACGGGGACACGGGACGAGTCCTCCAGGTCCCTAATGAGTAGAATCCTCTTTTTTTTGTACCAAAGTGGTCGAGCTTGTTGTGTTTCTAAGAGCTCGTGTCCTTTCAGTAGAAAAGTATCGCATCATAATGGGTTTATTACCTCGTCACTGAGAATCACAGATACCTTGAATCAGTTCAGTTTGACTCCCGTTGTTCTTGTAGCAGGCCGATGACATGTCTGCATTTATTCAAGCTCCATTGCTTGAATAAGCAGGTTTAATTTTCATCCTATGAACCAATTACAGCAGAGACCTTCAACATGGGGTACGGGACTTAGCAGTTCCTTTAGTTCCAGAAGGCGTATCGGATCGTGTTTCTGTCCTCATCCTGGTAAAAACTCTTCTCGGAGCCTTGAATCTAACCTTTGCTTGGTGTTTTTCTCTCCAGGCTCGCCTCTGCTCCTGTTTGCCAACCGGCGGGACGTCCGACTGGTGGATGCCGACGGCGTGCGCGGCGAGTCGGCCATCGTTGTGAGCGACCTGGAGGACGCGGCGGCGGTGGACTTCTTGTACTCCGAGGGTCTGATCTTCTGGACGGACGTCAGCGAGGAGG
>CM056825.1:740000-800000 GCA_029853015.1 Chelidonichthys spinosus | reverse complement strand
GATATCGGTTTGAAAAGTTTTACAATAAAAAAATAATCAATACTTGGCATCTGTGTATTATGACAGCGTATCAGGGCCACTGTAAAAAAAAAGAGAAAATACGGAGCCGAGAGAGGGGGACAAGAGTTTATTACGTTGTTTAACAAGCGGCGTCTATGCTAGCTAACGTCCCATGTACGTACATTTATGTTCGTAATGAATCCAACGTTTGACAACATCTCGTTAAGATGCTTACTGTTGGTTTTATTCATATGAGGACAAACTGTCATCTTATGGGTGTTAATTGATCGGGCGGTTGGGCTAAGATGCTAGCGGTAGCTTTCACTTGTTGTCATAGCAACGACAAGCATCCAGTGTTAGCGGAACAAGGCAACTTGTTTACGTTGTCTATGACAAGTGACATAAAAGTGACATGAATGCTAGTTGTTAGCATCGTAATAAACTAGCAAATTTGCGACTCCTCTCTCGGCTCCCCTTTTTTTTGTACAGTGGCCCTCAAACGCCGTCAATCGTTACGATATGGCCACACAAAATATACTCTGGTGCAACACCAGCGTTCCGATGCGGCGTCGACTGTGATCGGGAAGCGAGTGAGTGACCTCTCTGCTCGATGAGCGGGACGCTAACGGACCGGCCGCCATGTTGGTTCCCACGGTGCTGAAACAATCAAGCCTTCTTCTTCTCGGGAACACGACAGCGTTATGTGAACGTATTAATGTGAATGAAGCATGCCAACCAATCACTCAGCCACTGCTGACAATAAAAACAACAATGCTCTATTGTGTCGGCCTGCAGCCGCTGTGTGTGTGTGTGTGTGTGTGTGTGCCCCTTTGTGTCCGTGCTTCTAATTTGTTTTGCTTGGCTGGTTAAATTGAAGGCGTTTGTTATTGCGATGGCAGCAGAGTGAGAGTGTGTGTGTGAGTGTGTGTGAGTGAGAGACAGACAGAGATGTGTGTGTGTGAGAGAGAGTGTGTGTGAGTGAGAGACAGACAGAGTGTGTGTGTGTGTGTGTGTGTGTCAGGCCTCTTTAAGAGTCTCAGAATGAAGTGAAGCGAATAGAAGAGAGGAATCACCGATGCCCCCCCCCACCCCCCCTCATTTAGGTAACGATGGAACAACTTTCAGTGTCAGATCTGATTGGTGCCAGGCCTGAGAGATGCAAGGTTTTGATTGGTTGTTAAAATGTAGCTGGAATGAGAGATTTACATGATTTGCAGACCTTCATGTTCAACTCTCTGCTTGTTGGTCAGCGTTGTAAAAACTCTCATAATCAATATAACTTGTAATTATAATGAGACAGGCGTAATCTAATACACATGTTCCCTCGGCTGCATCCCATTGGCCAACAGTTCTTCGGCTCTCATTGGACTTTGTAACCAGGAAACGGTGAGATAAACAAGCTTGTATGAGATACGGCACAACGTTGGTTTACGATCCCCAATTCAACGTTGAGAAGAAGATACTGGTCAGAGAACAAGTTCCCAACACTCCAAGTATGAACACGAAGAAGATAGTGGTCAGAGAACAAGTTCCCAACACTCCAAGTATGAACACGAAGAAGATACTGGTCAGAGAACAAGTTCCCAACACTCCAAGTATGAACACGAAGAAGATAATGGTCAGAGAACAAGTTCCCAACACTCCAAGTATGAATATGAAGAAGATAATGGTCAGAGAACAAGTTCCCAACACTCCCAGTATGAATACGAAGAAGATAATGGTCAGAGAAATATTTCCGAATACTCCCAGTTTGAATATGAGGAAGGCGTATTGGGAGAAGCTGAGTTGTATCAGTATGAGCCTGAAGGTCTGAGGTCTAACTTTCAGCCAATCGTTGACCTCCTTCCAACTTTGGCCCCGCCCTCTGAGCTGTCTATCACACCAGAGCCTAGAGACCTGAATGTTATTGTGCCTGGAAAAGAATAAAAAACATTCACAATAAAATGTTTTATCATCTCATTTGACTAGTTGTGTGGTCTGAACCAGCACCGGAGTCTGGACTCTCCAGAACCAGAACTCTGGGATTTACTGACCCTGAAAGGAAGTCTTTCTTCTGCCACAGTGGGGCAGATTTTTAAAACATTATTTAAGATATTATGTACCATGTGATGTGCTATTAGTACACGGTTTAACTCCAGACCACTTAGATTGTATAAGATGTAGCTGTTGGGTATCAGGTCTTCAGGGTTCAGGCGTGAGACCAGACAAAGACGAGCCGGCAGATTGAAAGATGGAGTTGGAGATGTGAGACACAAAGAAAAAGAGAGAAGCCAGTTAATTGTCTCCCACGAGGTGAGTTTGGCTCCTGTTAAAACCTGAACCAGCAGCCAAACCGCCGGGGAGGATCCCCGAGGACCATTTGTCTCCAGACTGGGTGCAGCGAGACCCGGCCTCGGCCTCAGAGTCCTCAGCCTCCGAGTCCTCAGCCTCCGAGTCCTCCTCACCGCTGACAGACGGATGCTGTTTGTTAATACGACTGTATGATGTCCGGAGGACATTGTTATTATTATTATTATTATAATTAATAATATTAATTATTACTATATTCATAAGTTCTGGACTCAACGGTGCTGAATAACAAACACCTGAGCTTTAACATGGTATCAAACAGGTATTATTATGTAGAGATAGCGAGTTGCTGAGCAGAGCATGGAGGGGGTGTCCCGCTGTGTGCGTTGGTGTCTGTTAGCACCTTTAACTGCTAGCTGCCGGCTCAGCAGTCTTGTTTATATCTGTTGTGTTTTGCTGCAGGACTCATGAAGGATCATCCTATCTCATATAACTTTTTAATTTAGCACCTAGAAGTATTTACTGCACATGAGTTTTTATATTTCCTTCTACTTTAGTGTGGTACTTTGTACTCCACGTGTACGTCACCGTGGTACTCTCGGTTCTCCCGTGAAGCTTTTACAACGTGATGGACATTGAAGCGACAGCGTTGAAGATTAAACCAGCAAAGAGACGTTTCCCTCCGAACGTCCAACGGGGTCAGATTCTGTTTCACAACAGCAGAGATTATAGAGGAAAGACCTTTATGTTGTTTGGAGACTAGTTTCTATATCTGGACTGCGGGGGTTTGACCCAAGTCCAGATGCTAAGTGCTCAGACTCGGAGCTGCTTCAGGGTCCGTTGGCATCTAAAGCTTTTGGAGAAAATGTAAAATTTTTGCCCCCAAAAAATGATCTGCTGTTTGTCATGTTCATAACGAGACTGACGTCCCAGCAGAGGAGTCCCCCCCCCGAGACCCGCTGGAGGGACCCGACCCCCAGACCTGAAGGAACCCGACCCCCAGGTCTGACAGTGAACGTCATGTGGGACCAGTAACCTTCCTGTGGGACCAGTAACCGCCCTGTGAGACCAGTAAATGTCCTGTTGGACCAGTAAACATCCTGTGGGACCAGAGAATGTCCTGTGAGACCAGCAAACGTCTTGTTGGACCAGAGAATGTCCTGTGGGACCAGTAAATATCCTGTGGGACCAGTAACCGTCCTGTGAGACCAGTAAACATCCCGTGAGACCAGTAAACATCCTGTGGGACCAGTAACTGTCTTGTGGGACCAGTAAACATCCCGTGATACCAGTAAACATCCCGTGAGACCAGTTAACATGACCTGATGAAAATGCATCTGGTTTGTTCAGGAGCGGAGCAGGTTCTGCTGCTGGCCCGGCGGACCGACCTGAGGAGGATCTCGCTGGACCTGCCGGACTTCACGGACATCGTCCTCCAGGTAAAGGAAGCAACCCCCCAATGTAAAGTCCTGACTCTCCGCCCTGTCTTGTCTTCATAGTTGCTCCTCTGCTCACGCAGGTGGACGATATCCGCCACGCCATCGCCATCGACTACGACCCGGTGGAGGGCTACGTCTACTGGACCGACGACGAGGTCCGGGCCATCCGCAGATCCCACATTGATGGCAGCAACGCCATCATGCTGGTTACCACGGAGATCAACCACCCAGATGGCATCGCGGTGGACTGGGTGGCCAGGAACCTGTACTGGACCGACACCGGTACAGACCGCATCGAGGTACAGTTCTACTTTTATTGGTTTACTTTATTATTATTTTTTTTACTTCTAATGAATGTCTACAATAGTGACCATTCATGGTGTACTGTTATATTTAATAAATGTAAATGCAACATCTCCGTCCGTATGCTGATGATAATCTGCTGATTCAGCGCAAAATCATCAGTTTTTTGTTAAGTCTGATCGTATTCTCGTCTTTTCTTTGTAAATTTGAGTTTTTTTTCACTGAAATGTACCACATAGATATCACAGACCTTTTCTTGTAAAGGTATGCCTTTAAGATCAAAAATTTTGAATTTTAACAAATATAACAAAACATTTTTAGGAAGGTTGCTGACCGTATTCCTGTGCGATTTCAATAAAAATGTGATTTAATTGTTAAGAACCAACCAAAGAAAACAAATAGTTAGATGATTATAAACTAAGTTGTATTGTAATAACATATCATGGTTTTCTAGGTCACCAGGCTGAACGGAACCTCTCGGAAGATTTTGATCTCTGAGAACTTGGACGAACCCCGAGCCATCGTGCTGGACCCTGTTAACGGGTAGGTGTTAGCATGTTGATGGGATGCCGAGATCGGATCTGTGCCAAGATCATTTGAATGTTTTGTCTTTTACAAATTAAAACAGACACATAAATGATGTGTGTGAAACCAGAAATAAGTAGGAATAACAATTAAATGAATCAAGAAGTTATCAACCAAAAGGTTAAAATTTCTAGGACAAGTGGATTTAACTAAATTAATAAAATAAATAACAATTGTACAACACTGACCGTATTTGAGAGGACGGTTTGGGGTGGAGGGTGTTACAGCACGGAAGCTAACGTAGACCTCATTGGCTCGCTCTCCTCCAGCTTCATGTACTGGACCGACTGGGGCGAGCATCCCAAGATTGAGAGGGCGAACCTGGATGGGACGGACCGGGCGGTCCTGCTCAACAGCTCTCTGGGCTGGCCCAACGGACTGGCCATCGACTATGCAGCCGGGAAGCTGTACTGGGGGGATGCCAAGACTGACAAGATCGAGGTAGGTCTACTGGCGGCGGTCTACGTGGGTTCTTTTCACAGGCCGAGAGACGAACCGAGATCAAAAAGGCAGAAATGAATCCGATGATTCCAGCGACCCGTGGGGAAAGAGGAGTTATGCAATAGCTGAAGGGGTTTTTGCACCATTGTGTAAGAGTTTTTTGTCATCAGGTCTGGTCTCCGGCTCTGATGGGATCTGGTCTGCCTCAGTCTAGTTTGGTCTGGTGTGTACACATGTAGTCTACATTTGTAGTGTCACATTGCAGACCAGCTTAGCAGGACTCCGTCAGACGGAGGGGTTTGGGATCGGAATTAACTGCTGACGCTAATGGCCAGTTCCGAAAAGTGAAGCCAAAACTGAAGTGCCTTAAACTGTCATTATCTCTACTGGCCATCAGGGGGCGACTCCTCTCTGGTTGTACAAGTCTGACTGCAGGGAAGTTGATGAGGACATGACTTCTCACTGATCTCTAGAAAAGAGTTGGAACCCTTTATAAGTGAACTCTGACCTTATTTATTATTTTGATGGAGCAGCTACAATGTTAGCGTAGCCTAGCTTCCATCAACCAGACTCAACCAGAAAGTAGTTAGCTTGTGGTCTTGCAGACAGACCTAACAAGCATGGCTTGACAGATAAATACTTTATTCTGGGTTCCTCCAGCCCTGATGGAGGAGACCTGGTTGGGGTCTACGTGGGGGGAAGCCCCGCCTCCTCATTTCATGTTAATACCTGGGAGTGGTGCAGGCTGATTGGACTGCAGGTGCAGTGCACTGATAGAAAGCGGGGGAAGGGAGGGTGATATATGTTTTTATATTTGTGTATTGTAGAAAACTTAAAATGCACAGATAGAATACCTCAATGTGTTGCCCAGGAGGTGGAGGAGGAGGAGGAGGAGGAGGGGGAGGAGGGGCAGGAGGAGGAGTCCACACCCAGTCTGAGGAGTAGAGGACATGGTGGTTTTGTTCTTGTTGCCCTTCCCCCTCTCCTCCAGACTTCCCCTTTCCAGCAGGTGTTCTCTCTTCTCGTCAATATCAAAACTCACTTGTGTCTTTTAGACATTACAATAAGAACCCCCATGCCCCTCCCCCACTCTTTCAGCTCCTTGTTCGGCATTATTTTTCCTTCCATTTCTCCCTCCTCAGCGCTTTGTCTGGTTATCGTTGTCGTGGGTTTGATTCCGTGGCCGTTGTGGCGTCTGCAGAGTTTGGAGAGTTAACATATTTTCATAACAGCGGAGAGAGAGAGAGAGAGATGGAGAGAGAGAGAGAGGGGGCTCCAACAAAATAGTGAATGCCTGAGCTTTCTGGCTGAATGCTTACCAAATGAAAAGGGGTGGCAGCCCTCTCTCTGCCTCGCTCGCCCCCTCCCTTCCTCTCTCTCTCCCTCCCTCTCTCTCAGGGTGAAAGGACCCACCTCAAAGGAGTGTTTTTTTTGCGTTTCAGCCTCTTTTTTTCATCTTGTTGAAAAGAAATAGCTGCTGGGTGTGAAGACGTTTCTATTGTGTGTGTGTGTGTGTGTGTGTGTGTGTGTGTGTGTGTTTGTTGCTACACACATATATATGAAGATGTCAGATTTAAAGGCGTATCTGCTGACTCTACACCTCAGTGACAGACGTTGAGTTGTTTTGGTAGTTTAGTCCATTCTCCCTATCTGTGGTAAAACACACACACACACACACACACACACACACACACACACACACACACACACTGTGTTTACGCTGAGACGTGGTTACCATGGTTATTATGGAAAACATAAAAAGAAGCAGAGAAATATAATGCTGGAGAACAAATATATTTCCAGAATGATACAGATATTGCAAATGAAAGACTCTGAGCTGGTTGTTCCCTGACGTTTCACCAGACTCCATTTAAAAAACAGCCTTTTCTATTCTTATCAGCAAACAGTCATCAAGCAGCGTTTAAAGTCCTGTTTTCAGCCGTGTGGATGATTCATATCTGGAACATCAGCTGATAAATACCTAGAGGAAGCGTGATAAAGGTTAAATATCGTCCCATGTCTCCCAACATAACAATAAGCATAATAAATATATAAAGAGTGGTTATCGTTGTAAATCTGGCTCTTTGACATTTTCTAGTCGGAGACGAATCAACAGAATAACGAAAAGCATCTTTAGTTCTCTCTCATGAGTCAGTTGGTTTTACTGCACGTTTTTCATAAATATCGGGATAATATTGCAGGTGTGTGTGTGTGTGTGTGTGTGTGTGTGTGTGTGTGTCAAACAGCTGGAAACTGAACAGCGTCTTTACCTTTTTTTTAAGAAACAGAAGAGAGAGAATGATAAATGACGAAGCCAGACTGAAGACTTTCTCCAGGAGAACCGGAGGAATGTTTTCTCTCTCTCTCTCTCTCTCTCTCTCTCTCCCCTCTCTCTCTCTCTCTCTCTCTCTCTCTCTCTCCCTCCCTCTCTCTCTCTCTCTCTCTCTCTCTCCCTCTCCCTCCCTCTCTCCCTCCCTCTCTCTCTCTCTCCCTCCCTCCCTCTCTCCCTCTCTCTCTCTCTTTCTCTCTGTTTTCAGGTCTTTTTTAAAGAAATCTGACTCCCCCTCTGGAACCTCCCACCCCTCCCCCTTCACTGTGGAAAAAACAACCTCTGAAGTTACCGCACCCTCCCCCCCCCACACACACGTCTCTCTAAGGCGTGTGTGTGTGTGTGTTAGTTGCTTTGACTGATGTGTCTCTCACACACACACACACACACAAAACGGCTGCTTTGTTGTGATTATGCAGATTGACTGTGTGTAACGCCATTCAGTCACACTGCTGAGCCATATGGTAACTCTGTGTGTGTGTGTGTGTGTGTGATAGGTGTGTGTGTGTGTGTGTGCGTGTGATAGGTGTGTGTGTGTGGTGGAATTTCCCCTGCTTAAGGCCTGCACCTTGTTCCAATAGCTCGTCTCCTCTTTGTCTTGTTTCTGTAATCGTGCAGACAAACGTTTAAATCTCTGAGATGCTCCGACCAGAGGTCTTCAACAGGGGGTCCAGGACCCCTAGAGGGTCCACAGAGTCACTGCAGGGGGTCCGGAACCCCTAGAGGGTCCACAGAGTCACTTCAGGGGGTACGGGACCCCTAGTGGGTCCACAGAGTCACTGAAGGGGGCCCCGAAATTATTGGATCCCAAACTTTTTTTCTTCCAAAAATGTAAATATGTCCAAAAATCCACCTTAACATGAATACAACCTACAATAATCAAATATAAATCTTCCTGTTTGTTTAATATTATGTTGAGAAATTGTGACGTAGAAATGCCATAATAGAATTAAAATATGAATCTGTCAACAATTCTTATTTTAATGTCTTAGCATCGTATCCATCCATCATTACAAAGTCCTGTCATACATGAACTATAGGCTGCTCTACACATTATTGTTTTATAAGGAACATTATATAATATGTAAACTTTTCAATTCAATAAATAAAACTCCCCGGGGGCCAATTAAGGCAGAAACAGTTTTAGCAGGGATCTGATCTGAAGCCAGTTAACTGTACATTTAATGTAGGCTGCGTGTGATTGGCTGCATCTCGGCGTGCAGGATGACATCAGAGCCTGTAACCAACCTGTTAATCCACCAACACAGCAGAGATGTTGACTCTCTTCTCGCCGTCTCCTGAAACAAACGTCAGCGGTTTGGGTGAGCGGCGTGGTGAATGGCGGCGGGCTGAATGGATCAATTAGATAGAAGAGTGGACCCCCCCCCCCCCTTTATCCCCCTGAGGGCCGTGAAAGACGATTTGAGGGACGCTTTGTGAGACGGCAGAGCTTCTCTGGCACTGGCAGCCGTGATGAATGAGCAGGCACACACGGAGCCGCTAACAGCTAGCAGCTAACGACTAGCAGCTAACAGCTAGCAGCTAATGGCTAGCAGCTAACTGCTAGCAGCTAATGGCTAGCAGCTAACTGCTGGCAGCTAACGGCTAACAGCTATCAGCTAACAGAGCCGCATGTTAATGCACTGAGCACTCTCCTCGTTACACCACCTTTGTTTCTGTTAACGACGACATAATTAACTGTTTCACACCGTAGAGAAACAAGCTTTCTGTTCTCTGGAAATAATAGTTTATAATATAATCACAGCTATTAGTTCAGTTAACCAGCCTACAGAGACCCGGTGGAGGGACCCCCAAGGCCTACAGAGAGGGACCCCCAAGACCAACAGAGACCCGGTAGAGGGACCCCCAAGGCCTACAGAGACCCGGTGGAGGGACCCCCAAGGCCTATAGAGACCTGGTGGAGGGACCCCCAAGGCCTGTAGAGATCAGAGGTCTTCATCAGGGGGTCCAGGACACCTAGGGGATCCTCAGAGTTACTGCAGGGGTCCCTGAAATTATTTGATCCCAAAAAGTTTCTTCCAAAAATTGTAAATATGACCAAAATCCACCTTAATGTAATGTTTATATGTAATAGGGGGTCCCTATAAGCCTTAATGTAATATATGTAATAGGGGGTCCCTATAAGCCTTAATGTAATATATGTAATAGGGGAGTCCCTATAAGCCTTAATGTAATATATGTAATAGGGGGTACCTATAAGCCTTAATGTAATATATGTAATAGGGGGTCCCTATAAGCCTTAATGTAATATATGTAATAGGGGGTACCTATAAGCCTTGTGGGTCCTTGGCCTGAAATGTTGAAGACCTCTGTTTTCCAGCTTTAACAGATCTGTGTTTGGTGGTTCTCTCTGTTAAAGGAGATCAGACTGTAGAATGGGACCGGGATCAGGACTGGATCTGACTCCACAAACAACAACATAGTGGACTGTAAATATTTGGAAGCAGACATGATGAGCGTGGAAAGGTTACTGGGAATGAAGCCGCCTAATGGCGACTATTATTACCAGCCGGTTCTCCTTGATGACGGGACGCTCGCTCTCAGGTTGCACATTCCTGAGAGATTCCTGGTTATTAAACAGCCACACACATCAGTGCACGCTCCCGGCCATCCAGCTGCTCTGTTTGCTGTGTGTGTGTGTGTGTGTGTGTGTGTGTGTGTGTTCTCATGATGCAGATTTACATACGAATAGAACGAGCTATGGAAAAAGCCAGTAAGTGCGATTCAGCTTAAAATTAATATGCCAAATAAAATGAATTTAAGTGCTGAAAAAACTGTTCCAAGCAAAGTGCTCATTGTTTCCGTGACAACATTAGGCCCCTTGTTCCCATGGGATCGCTGATGGAGGGAAAACCTCAAAAATATATTATGTGAGAAAAAATATTGTTGTGGTGTGTTCACATCCAACGCAAAGGTTTGACCACGGGATAGCAAGACCACAAGATAACTCCTGTTAAAACGCTGGTTTTCTGAATGGAGTCTGGTTGATGGTGCTAGGCTACGCTAACATTGTAGCTGCTCCATCAACACTCCATATAAGGTCATCTAGACATAAATACAGCAGAGACCTTGTTGTTTGGACCACAGACAGTCTCTGGTTCCTCTACATGGTCTGGTCTGGTCTCTGGACTAATGTGGGCTACTATCTAGACCTCTGGGGGACCACAGACAGTCTCTGGTTCCTCCACATAGTCTGGTCTGGTCTCTGGACTAATGTGAGCTACTATCTAGACCTCTGGGGGACCACAGACAGTCTCTGGTTCCTCCACATAATCAGGTCTGGTCTCTGGACTCATGTGGACTACTATCTAGACCTCAGAGCAGTGTATGTGGACTGTCCTGTGCCGGTCTGACTTCTGCCTGCGTGTCCAATGAGTCCTTTTGTTACTTTTCTGTTTGCTCTCTTTCTGTCTTTTTGTCCTCTTTTTTGTGTCCATCAAGAAATGAGACGTTCTCACACCCAAAATGAAAAAAGAGGAGAGGAGATGGGGAGGGGGAGAACCCACCTCCTGGTGCATAATTCTTGGTGAAAAAGCCGGTGCAGAGAAAGGGCGAGCGAGGAGGAGGAGAGGGGGAGAGGAAGGGGGATGGCCATGTCTAATTGTGTCACAGTGATAAATGAATAGGTTTTTTGTGGAGGGGTCAGGAACCTCCCTCGGATCAGAGGCCCATCAAAGTGAATGGTTTATTTTTTTCTGTTTGTGTCCCCCCCCTGAATGGTTATTTAAATGAGTTCTTCACTCCTCCTCATCACATTAACACTGAATCTGAATCTGTTCTCCGTATTATCTTTGGGCTTCAGAGTCGCTAGAGTTGAAACGTGACGATCAGTTTGTTTGAGGAAAAAGAGTGGGTTCTGTAGTTTCTTACTGCATTTCTATGTCCTACTTCTCTCTGCTGGCCACCAGGGGGCGACTCCTCTCTGGTTGTATAGAAGTCTATGAGAAAATGGTCCTACTTCTCTCTGCTGGCCACCAGGGGGCGACTCCTCTCTGGTTGTATAGAAGTCTATGAGAAAATGGTCCTACTTCTCTCTGCTGGCCACCAGGGGGCGACTCCTCTCTGGTTGTATAGAAGTCTATGAGAAAATGGTCCTACTTCTCTCTGCTGGCCACCAGGGGGCGACTCCTCTCTGGTTGTATAGAAGTCTATGAGAAAATGGTCCTACTTCTCTCTGCTGGCCACCAGGGGGCGACTCCTCTCTGGTTGTATAGAAGTCTATGAGAAAATGGTCCTACTTCTCTCTGCTGGCCACCAGGGGGCGACTCCTCTCTGGTTGTATAGAAGTCTATGAGAAAATGGTCCTACTTCTCTCTGCTGGCCACCAGGGGGCGACTCCTCTCTGGTTGTATAGAAGTCTATGAGAAAATGGTCCTACTTCTCTCTGCTGGCCACCAGGGGGCGACTCCTCTCTGGTTGTATAGAAGTCTATGAGAAAATGGTCCTACTTCTCTCTGCTGGCCACCAGGGGGCGACTCCTCTCTGGTTGTATAGAAGTCTATGAGAAAATGGTCCTACTTCTCTCTGCTGGCCACCAGGGGGCGACTCTTCTCTGGATGAATTGAAGTCTGAGAAAATGGCAGGGGATGCTTTAGGGGGCGGGGCTTACTTGCTGATTGACAGGTCGCTACCATGCTACCAATGCTAGTTAGCTACTAAGATCACTTTAACACTTAGCTGTAAAGTTGACCTTGAATTATGAATCTAACTTTGCTAGCAGCTTCACACCAGAATCCACATGGATCCAGATTCAGTAAGGGTGCTGCTCGGGGTGCCGCTGTTATCCACCTGTTGCTCCTCCACACTCTAAATATGGTCACTTCCTTTCACTGGTTGCAAAAAATCCAAAATGCTGAATTCGAGGCTTCAAAATTGTCGTCCACACACTGACGGGTGATGTCACCATGACGACGTCAGTGCAGCTTTCATCTCCCGGTAGCACAATGACAAAAAGGGGGTTAATGTGACAGACCTTATATATACGGGGGAGGGGGGTCAAAACCAGTAACACGATCCAGACCAGGACTTGATCCTGTAGGCTGAACAGTAAACCAAACCTCAGCTGACCCCCCCTCCCCGGGATCAGCTGTCTTGGCTCCGGTCTGAAGCCCTGCTGGGTTTACAGATCGCATCGACGGGTTTTATTGTCTCGGGAGAGGAAATTAGTTTTCACAAGCATGTTGCTGTGGAGGTAATCACTCTGCGTCTCTATGATCACGAGGTAAACACACAACAACACCGCACTCTGAGAAGCCTGATTGGCTGCAGCCACAAACCTGCCAGGTCCGTCTCCACGCCGTCACCGGGGGCCTGGACGGGGTCTGAACATGGGTCTGAACATAGGCCTGAACGGGGGTCTTAACAGAGTCTGAACATAGGCCTGAACGGGGGTCTGAACATAGGTCTGATCGGGGGTCTGAACAGAGTCTGAACATAGGCCTGATCGGGGGTCTGAACGGCGGTCTGAGCGGGGCCGGCATGGGGGTCTGAACATAGGTCTGATCGGGGGTCTGAACGGCAGTCTGAGCGGGGCCTGAACGGGGCCTGAACGGTGGTCTGAACGGGGTCTGAACAGGAGCCTGATCCAGACCGCACTCAAGATAAACATGATGGCAGCAGTTACGTTTCGCCATGTGTGGGAATCACACGCACACACACACACACACACACACACATATGACTGTAGTGTGTCTAAAATAAAAGCGTGAGTCTATTTGCGGCGCGGCGCTCCGGTAATAGCTGGCGGTGAGGAGGAGGAGGAGGAGGAGGGGGGGGAGGAGGGGGAGGAGGAGGGCTGGACGCAACTTCTAATTGCAGCCTTGTCAATTGCAGCTCTCACTTTGTGCTCGTCCAAACACACACACACAACCACACACACAGCGGGGGGTTTGTGGGGGGGGGTATCAGCTTTCAACGGCCTCGTAATAGATGCCTCGTGGCTGAAACGCACATAAACATACTCAGAGACAGGAGTGTGTGTGTGTGTTTAAACAAAATGTCGTCTCTCTTGTTACTCACCACAACAAGTTTCACATATTTTGCTGCACATTTAGAAGTTTTCTGCTGGAAGTTCGTTACCGTCTGCCGTTGAGATCTAAGACCGGGTCCAGGTCTGCCGGTGAGATCTAAGACCGGGTCCTGGTCTGCTATTGAGATCTAAGACCGGGTCCAGGTCTGCCGTTGTGATCTAAGACCGGGTCCTGGTCTGCCGTTGTGATCTAAGCCCGGGTCCAGGTCTGCCGTTGTGATCTAAGACCGGGTCCAGGTCTGCCGTTGTGATAAGACCGGGTCCAGGTCTGCCGTTGTGTTCTAAGACCGGGTCCAGGTGTGCCGTTGTGATCTAAGACCGGGTCCAGGTCTGCCGTTGAGATCTAAGACCGGGTCCTGGTCTGCTATTGAGATCTAAGACCGGGTCCAGGTCTGCCGTTGTGATCTAAGACCGGGTCCAGGTCTGCCGTTGTGATCTAAGACCGGGTCCAGGTCTGCCGTTGTGATAAGACCGGGTCCAGGTCTGCCGTTGTGTTCTAAGACCGGGTCCAGGTCTGCCGTTGGATCTAAGACCGGGTCCAGGTCTGCCGTTGTGATCTAAGACCGGCACCTGGTCTGCCGTTGTGATCTAAGACCGGGTCTAGGTCTGTCGTCCCCCACTTCCTGCTGAAAATCCCATTTCAGATGGTTTCCATGATTTTGTCCTCCTGTGAGAATCCCGTGATTTTTGACTTCCTGTGGACGTCCACGTATCTCCGTCCATCCTGTTTCCTCTGCATCGTTGGCCCCCTGTCACTCCCTGGATGGAGAGGGGCCCCTCCTCTGGGAAGTCAGAGGTCAGCCTCGGCTACAGAACGGTGACCTTGGGCTCAAGGACATTTGAGTTGACGTCAGAGGAAGTGTTTCCCTTTTCCTCCTCCAGTTATTGTGTTGAGTTCTATAGCCTCGTGGACCCGGGTCCGGCTTTTTAGGGGGGCAGAAGGTCTAGGGGGAGACATCAGGTCAACAGTAGACCAGTGAAGAAACGCCATCTGGAAGCTGAGGTTAATTAGAGATTTGTGTGTCGCCATAGAAACATTTTCAGTGACATATCTGGAGGTCAGAGGTCAGCAGACCCCCCTGAACACCCCTTGACAGGTTTTACTCTCGCAGGACTTGTTCTGCTGGTCTCTGAGGGGTTCTAGTGTCATGTGACACCAGCAGCTCCACCACCACCAGGGTTGGTACAGGTGCTGGAAAGTTGACCACAGCTGGAAGGTGAAAAAGCATGGAACTGCTTGGATAGTGCTTGAATGTGACTTTGGATAAAGGTGTAGGACCCTGAAAGACAGGGGCGTCATGTGGCTCTCAGAGGTCTTACTAACCCCGTCTGGTCTCAGGTGATCAACGTGGACGGCAGCAGCAGACAGACCCTGCTGGAGGACAAGCTGCCTCACATCTTCGGCTTCACGCTGCTGGGCGACTACATCTACTGGACCGACTGGCAGCGCCGCAGCATTGAGCGGGTCCACAAGGCCACGGCGGTGCGGGAGATCATCATCGACCAGCTGCCGGACCTGATGGGGCTGAAGGCCACCAAAGTGACGGAGACGTTTGGTAAGGGGGGCGGCTGGTCTCTCAGATGGTCTGTAGACCCATCAGGGGTTTAGAGTAATGTAAGTGTTGAACCTTCCAGGTACCAACGGCTGCGCGGCGGACAACGGAGGATGCAGCCATCTTTGTTTCTGGTGTCGGCAGGCTGTCAACTGTGCCTGTCCGATGGGGATGGAGCTCCTCTCAGACCTGCAGACCTGCGTGGTGCCCGAGGCCTTCCTGCTCTTCACCAACAGGTACGCCCCCGGTCCACCTGTCTACGTGTCCACCTGTCCAAATGAAATGCAGCTAAACGTGGTATCTCCGTCGGCAGGGACAACATCCGGAGCATCTCTCTGGGAACCAACAGCAACGACGTGGCGATCCCTCTGACAGGGGTCAAAGAAGCCTCGGCTCTCGACTTCGACGTCTCTGAGAGGAGGATTTACTGGACGGACATTCAGGCGAAGGTGATTGTATTCATGACATCAGGTTTAAAGGTCGCGTGTGCAGGATTTATAGGGACAGTTAATCAGTAACGAGTACGGAGGGCGGCCCAAATGTTTTGTTCATCTTCTTTTTCATCGGTGGTCACCATTTAAACTCAAATATGTAAGAGAATGGTTTTTTTTTTTGCTTCACTGCTGCACGCTACCAAATCCTCCATGTGTTGGTTCAGGATTGTGGTATTTAAACTCCTCTTCCTCCTCTTCAGACCATCAGCAGAGCGTACATGAACGGCAGCTCCGTGGAACATGTCATCGAGTTTGGCCTGGATTACCCAGAAGGCATGGCCGTCGACTGGATGGGTCGCAACATCTACTGGGCTGACACGGGCACGAACCGCATCGAGGTGGCCCGGCTGGATGGCCAGTACCGGCAGGTTCTGGTCTGCAAGGACCTGGACAACCCGCGCTCCCTGGCCCTGGACCCGGCCAACGGGTAAGAGCGATTGTTTGGTGACATCATCACCATGAATCACAGCGTCTAGCTTTCATGTGAATGCTTTGGGGGGGGGGGGGGTGAGTCGCTGCCCGACACCTGGATCTCCCTGGAGGGCTGTCAAGGCGACGAGCCGGTGCCAATAACTTCATGTAGCGCGTCCCTCCACTCTGTCGGAGCTAGAGAGAAGTGATGTCATCGCATCGGTATGCCGTTGGTATGCCTCGTTCCCCCACCTCAATCCCTCCCCTCGTTCCCTCACCTCGTTCCCTCCCCTCGTTCCCTCCCCTCGTTCCTCCACCTCATTCCCCCACCTCAATCCCTCACCTCGTTCCCCCACCTCGTTCCCCCACCTCAATCCCTCACCTCGTTCCCCCACCTCGTTCCCCCACCTGTTCCCCCACCTCGTTCCCTCACCTCGTTCCCTCCCCTCGTTCCCCCACCTCATTCCCTCCCATCGTTCCCTCCCATCGTTCCCCCACCTCCTTCCCTCTCCTCGTTCCCTCCCATCGTTCCCCCACCTCATTCCCTCCCCTCGTTCCTCCACCTCATTCCCCCACCTCAATCCCTCACCTCGTTCCCCCACCTCGTTCCCCCACCTCGTTCCCCCACCTCGTTCCCTCACCTCGTTCCCTCCCCTCGTTCCCCCACCTCATTCCCTCCCATCGTTCCCTCCCATCGTTCCCCCACCTCCTTCCCTCTCCTCGTTCCCTCCCATCGTTCCCCCACCTCATTCCCTCCCATCGTTCCCTCCCATCGTTCCCCCACCTCCTTCCCTCCCCTCGTTCCCTCCCCTCGTTCCCCCACCTCCTTCCCTCTCCTCGTTCCCTCCCATCGTTCCCCCACCTCATTCCCTCCCATCGTTCCCTCCCATCGTTCCCCCACCTCCTTCCCTCCCCTCGTTCCCTCCCCTCGTTCCCTCCCCTCGTTCCCTCCCCACGTAGCGACGTGTGTCACTCAACGGGCGGATTAGTGATGATGTCATTGATGATGGCTTGGCATCGAGCTGTTAGCACGCGTGCCCCTGAGGCCTCCTGATGTCGGTTTGTAATCACATATCCTAATAACGACGAG
This sequence comes from Chelidonichthys spinosus, assembly GCA_029853015.1. Lineage (NCBI taxonomy): Eukaryota > Metazoa > Chordata > Actinopteri > Perciformes > Triglidae > Chelidonichthys > Chelidonichthys spinosus. The sequence goes on along the minus strand of CM056825.1, from coordinate 783,017 downwards.
TCATCTTCTTTAACCAAACAAAGGAGACAAAGTGGAAACAGGTTCCTGTCCTGGAACAGATGATTCAGTTACATAAACAAAAAAGTGATTTAGCCTCCGAGCCCGTCGGGATCCGGCCGCCATGATGTCTTTACCAGGTAGCAGCTCGCTCTTAAAGACGCAGGGACCCTCTTGGTTTCACATGAGAGTAGAAACACCAGGAAGGAGGCTGAACAACGGCATCACTGAAAATGTTGATGTCTTGGTACCAACAGAACCCAGGTTCATTAATGTGGGCTGATGTTAGTCTGTTCTAGACACCAAATCACAGCCTGACTTCTTCTACGGTGTTCCTCAGGGTCTCTTAGGCATCTTAGGCATGAGGATTTTTCTGGATTGGTAATAATAAAATGTTGTAATTTTGGCCCTACAGCTACATGTACTGGACGGAGTGGGGGGGCCGGCCTCGGATCGCCAGGGCCTACATGGACGGCAGCACCATCTCCACCCTGGTGGACAAAGTGGGCCGGGCCAACGGACTCACCATCGACTACGTGGACCACCGGCTCTACTGGACCGACCTGGACACGTGCATGATCGAGAGCACCAACATGCAAGGTCCGGACACACACACACACACACACACACACACACACACAGGCACACTTCTCCCCCCCCCTGGTGGTGGGTTGCCCACATTACACATATTCAAAACATCATCTCCTCTCCCTGTTCACACTGAGGTGGTCTCTCTCATGATGGTGATGATGATGATGATGGTTATGATGATGATGAAGATGATGATGATGATGGTGTGTCTCCTGCAGGCCTTCAGAGGGAGATCATCGTGGACGACCTCCCCCACCCCTTCGGTCTGACACAGTACCGGGACTTCATCTACTGGACGGATTTCAACCTGCGCAGCATCGAACGTGCAGACAAGCGCAGCGGCCTGAACCGCACGGTGGTGCTGCAGGTACGAACCCTCAGAGAGATCCTGAACCTGAACTGTGACGAGGAGCCGAGCCTCACCTTCTCTCTGTCTGCAGGGCCAGCTGGAGCTGATGCTGGACATCCTGGTGTTCCACTCCTCCCGCCAGGAGGGAACCAACGAGTGTTCCCATAACAACGGGAACTGTGCCCACCTCTGCCTGGCCACACCCGCCGGCGCCCAGTGCCGCTGTGCCTCCCACTACACCCTGAACCCTGACGGACGCAACTGCAGCTGTGAGTACGGAGTGTGTTCAGTTGTCCATGAGCAAGGCAGGGAATACACTGTCATGGTTGGTACAGGTACTGGAAAACCTTAAAAACACTTGAATTTGAGTGTTTTTTTTCAAGGTTTGTAAAGGTCTTGGATGTAGACTAAAGGTCTTGAAATGTGTGTTGTATGTGATGACATCTATGATAGAACAGAGAAAAGAAACTGAAAACAGCATTTTGTGACATTTCTTTATGAAAAATGACTTTTGATGATGAACAGATGATGAAAATAGTTGGTGATTATATTTGTGTGGATCTGTTAGTGGAATTAGTTTTCCTTTCATTTGTGGTCCTTCTGTAAAAAGCTGTCTCCAAACATCATGTTGGTTGTTTAGAGGACAAGAACATCTCATTTAATGTGATGAACAAGTGACAGAATAAGTAGACTGAATACTGACCATTGGATTGGTACAAAGATGGAGTTTACCACAGCTGGAAGGGGCTGGAAATGCATGGAAATGCACCTGGAAATGCTTGGAAAGTGCTTGAATGTGACTCTGGAGAAGGTGCAGGGACCCTGTAAACCTCTGTTTTAAAATAAATGGGGTTTGAGAACATTGAGGATCAGTGTGACGGACAGGCATTCCTCCAGCTGTTCTGATTGGCCGATCCGTGCTCTTCTACCTTCTGAACCCCTCCCTCCTCTCTGCAGCTCCCTCCAGCTTCCTGCTGTTCAGCCAGAAGGCGAGCATCAGCCGGATGGTGTTGGGGGAGCAGAGTCCCGACATCATCCTGCCCATCCACGTCCTCAGGAACGTCCGGGCCGTCGGCTACGACCCGCTGGACCGCCTCGTCTACTGGCTGGACGGGCGGCAGAACGTCCGCCGGGCCCGCGATGACGGGGCCATGGTAGGACGAACTTCTGATCAATAATCAGAGCATCAAAATATATCAATGAGAAAACCCAGATACTGACAAACAATATCCCTTAACTTAAACAATAATAAAGTAAATCTTTATAAAATAACATAATTTAGGCAAAGTCAGCTTTTTTTTACAAACATTGAGTCAATGGTAGCTCGTGGCTGCGTTTGATTGGTGGAACGGAGTCATGTGAACAGAACGTAGCGTACGATGTAGCGGAGAAAAAGTTTGTTCATCATGAAAATACTCAAATAAATAAGAAGTATACATCATTTACTGAGACGTGTCATCTCATCTACCGTGTCACATGACTCCTGTATGAACGCCACCGTTCTTGTGCTCAAGCAAACCTCTGCATGAGTCCAAGCCCGTTGAGGTCTGTGGTTGACCTTTGACCCTGTGTTTGACCTCCAGTCCTCCATGATCACGAGCAGCAGCATTCAGTCGGTGGACAACCAGCTCCACGACCTGAGCCTGGACCCCTACAGCCGCCATGTGTACTGGACCTGCGAGACCACCAACACCATCAACGTGCAGCGCATGGACGGCCGTGCGGTGGGCGTGGTGCTGAAGGACGACGGCGACAAGCCGCGCGCCCTCGTGGTCAACGCCGAGAAGGGGTGAGTGTTCCGCCGCAGCCACTACGTCCAAGTGCCAACGCGCCGCCGCTCACGGTGCGTGTCGCCCCCTGCAGGTACATGTACTTCACCACGGTCCAGGAGCGCTCGGCCAAGATCGAGGGGGCCAGTCTGGACGGCACGGAGAGGGAGTCCCTGTTCACCACCGGGCTCATCCGGCCCGTGGGCCTGGCTCTGGACAACACCCTGGGGAAGCTGTTCTGGGTCGATGCCGACCTCAAACGCATCGAGAGCAGCGACCTCACAGGTGAGTCCTCGTCAGACCTGGTCATCTCCCTCCAGACCACGAACCTCGGGGGGATTCATGTAGATATAGAAGAGATAGATCCATACATATAGATAGATGTAGAAAGATAGATCCATAGATATAGATAGATATAGAAGAGATAGATCCATACATATAGATAGATGTAGAAGAGATAGATCCATAGATATAGATAGATATAGAAGAGATAGATCCATACATATAGATAGATGTAGAAGAGATAGATCCATACATATAGATAGATGTAGAAGAGATAGATCCATACATATAGATAGATATAGAAGAGATAGATCCATACATATAGATAGATGTGGAAGAGATAGATCCATACATATAGATAGATGTGGAAGAGATAGATCCATACATACAATATCAAATTAACAGTATATGTGTGTATATATATCTGTGTGTATATATATATATATATATATATATATATATATATATATGTGTGTGTGTGTGTATTTATTTATTTATTTATTTTTATTTTTTATTTTTTTTATTGAATCCGTCATGATCATTGATTGGTCCTGTTGTCATCGTTCCACCTCCCCCAGGAGCCAATCGCATTGTCCTGCAGGACTCCAACATCCTGCAGCCCATGGGCCTGACGGTCCTGGGAGACCACCTGTACTGGATCGACCGGCAACAGCAGATGATCGAGCGGGTGGACAAATTGACCGGGGACGGGAGGACCCGCATCCAAGGCCGGATCTCCTACCTGACCTCCATCCATGCCGTGGAGGAGATGGACCCGCAGGAGTTCGGTAGGGACCCGGACTCGGACCCAGACTCGGACTAGTGCCCTGGGTCAACGGGCCGCTCTACTCTGTGTGTGTAACGAGTGTCTCTCTCCCTCTCTCCAGCGTCCCACCCTTGTTCCCGTGACAACGGCGGCTGCTCTCACATCTGCATCGCTAAGGGCGACGGCACGCCTCGCTGCTCCTGTCCCGTCCACCTGGTGCTGCTGCAGGACCTGCTGCACTGTGGAGGTGAGCACCGCCCTGCTGCTCCTCCTGCTGCTCCTCGTGAACTAACTCCTACTGCTGCTGCTCCTCCTGCTCCTTCTCCTCGTTAACTAACTCCACCTCCTCATGAACTAACTCCTCCTCCTCATGAACTTACTCCTCCTCCTCATGAACTAACTCCTCCTCCTCATGAACTTACTCCTCCTCCTCGTGAACTGACTCCTCCTCATGAACTTACCCCTCCTCATGCATGAACTAACTCCTCCCCCTCATGACCTAACTCCTCCTCATGAACTCCTCCTTCTCCTCCTCCAGAGCCCCCCACCTGCTCCACGGAGCAGTTCACCTGCTCCACGGGGGAGATCGACTGTATCCCGATGGCGTGGCGTTGCGACGGCTTCCCCGAGTGTGACGACAGCAGCGACGAGGAGAACTGCCCTGTCTGCTCCTCCTTCCAGTTCCAGTGTGATAAAGGAGGCTGCATCGACGCCCAGCTGCGCTGCAACGGAGAACCCGACTGTGCCGACCACTCCGACGAGCAGGACTGTGAGAGTAGGTCTACAGTGTTAGTGTGGTGTTTTCCGGGTTTGAAAAGTGCTTGAAATGTGTGTTGTATGTGATGACATCACATACATGATATACATGATAGAACAGAGAAAAGATGATCTCCATATTTGAGGGACTGAAAACAGCATTTTGTGACATTTCTTTATGAAAAATGACTTTTGATGATGAACAGATGATGAAAATAGTTGGTGATTATATATCTGTGTATCTGTTAGTGGAATTAGTTTTCCTTTCATTTGTGGAGAAGGTGTAGGGACCCTGTGCTCAAGGCCGTAACTTTGAGTTGAACATTGGGGGGGTTGAGATTTCTGCCTGTGAAGCATATATATATTATTCAAAATGTTTAATAATTTCATTTTAATGCATCAATTTGGTGAATTCTGAGAAACTAAATATGACATCAATTACTGACCAATTTCTTCCAAACTGCTGGTTCTGATCCAAATGTTGACATACTAAATGGGGTTGAGGAGTTTAAGCATTCAAGAAAAGATGAAAACAAAAATGACTAAAACACAATTAGTTTATTATTCATATTATTATTAATATAAGTGGGTGACTATTCCTCAGCCTTCCTTGGTGTTTTGGTTTTGACTAAAGCTCGTTCACATACGTCGCCACTCGCCCATCTCTGAGCGACAGCTGTCAATGGATGTGAATGTGTTCTAGCCGAATGTGGTCAGGACAGGCGATGCGATGTGGAGAGAAAATAACTAACTACTTTCTGCGATGCGAGTGAAGCGAGTACCAATCGGAATGTAGAATAGAGATGATTGACAGATGACGTCAACAGAGAGTTCCACAGAGAGTTGCCGCTTGAAGTCGCCGTCGGCGGCAGTGTATTTTTTTTGCCAGCGAGTAGAATTCAGCGAGAAAGCGAGGGACGGGCGAGTAGCGACGTATGTGAACGGACTATACGCGCACGCACTGTCAAACTAGCCGGCCGGGAGGGGGCACAGACAAACGTCACTATTTTTTACTGGTAAATTGAGAAAATCTACCACACTGTTGTGATTATAATGCTTAACATTCAATATCAATAATTATGATATCATATTGGGTGGGTTGCAACCCATCCATCCCCCCCATAAATTACACCTAAGCCTGTGCTACGTTATGTGGTCCTGTGATACGGGCCTAAAGTGTACAGAACAGTACAGACCAGAAAGCAGGGCATCCCTGGTACCCGCTGTGTGTGTGGTCGAGAGAGAGAGCGGGAGAAGATAGGTCAGGAAGTGAACTGATGAGGATCTTCGGTCTGCCCCCCCTTCCAGCCATCTGCCCCCCCAACCAGTTCCGCTGTGGTGACAACCAGTGCATCACCAAGAAGCAGCAGTGTGACAACTACTCCGACTGCCCCGACGGCTCCGACGAGCTCAACTGTGGTGAGAAACCGCTTCAAACACGAGCTGCTCATCTGGTTTGTGGTTTGAGTCCTTGACCCGTGTTCCTGTCTTGCAGAGTACGTGTCTCCCCCCTCCAGCGGGATCCCCAACACGGGGCCCAACACCATTGGCCCCGTCATCGCCATCATCCTGCTGGTCTTCGTCATCGGCGGCGCCTACTTCGTGTGCCAGCGCGTGGTGTGTCGGCGCTACAAGGGCCCCAGTGGGACATTCCCCCACGAGTACATCAGTGGTACACCCCATGTGCCCCTCAACTTCATCGCCCCCAGCAGCTCGCAGCATGGAACCTTCCAAGGTAGGGTTGGACCCGCCGCCAGGGTTTTCAGTTCAACGTCTGAGTGTCGTAGGTTTGTTTAGTCTCACACAATGTACGTCACCAACACAACCGTTAGCCAACCGTTAGCTAGCTACCAAACTTAGCTAAGTACGTCACCAACACAACCATTAGCTCGGCTAACTAGCTACCTAACTTAGCTAGGTACGTCACCAACACAACCGTGAGCTAGCTACCTAACTTAGCAAGGTACATCACCAACACAACCGTTAGCTCGGCTAGCTAGCTACCTTAGCTTAGCTAGGTGCGTCCCCAATATGGCCTTTAGGTCATCCTGCTAGCTAGCTAGCTAACTTAGTTAGGTACGTTTCCAACACAACCGTTAGCTCATCCTCCTGCAAGCTAGCTACCTAACTTAGCTAGGTGCGTCCCCAACACGGCCGTTAGCTCATCCTGCTAGCTAGCTAGCTAACTTAGTTACAACCTAGGTAGATTCTAGGTTGATTCTAGTGGTAGGTCCTAGCGCCCATCTCCCCGGTGATGCCCCCTGAGTGACATGTGACCTGTGTGCAGGGATCTCCTGTGGGAAGTCCATGATGGGATCCGTCAGCCTGATGGGCAGCAGCAGCAGCGGAGCGCCGCTCTACGACAGGAACCATGTGACTGGAGCCTCGTCCAGCAGCTCCTCCTCCACCAAGGGAGCCTTCTACCCTCAGGTCTGTCCACACACACACACACACACACTGCTTCCTGTCCACAGTCTGATAACACAGATCTGGTCCTGTGTGTAGATCCTGAACCCTCCCCCGTCTCCGGCGACCGACCGATCTCTCTACAACACCGAGATCTTTTACTCATCCAACAGCCCGTCCACCACCAGATCCTACCGGTAACACACACACACACGTCTAGTTCTGACCCTCTTCAAAGGACCATACCAGTCTAGTCCTGACCCCCTAAAAAGGACTGAACCAGTCTAGTTCTGACCCCGTTTAAAGAACCGTACCAGTCTAGTTCTGACCCCCTTTAAAGGACCATACCAGTCTAGTTCTGACCCCCTTTAAAGGACCATCCCAGTCTAGTTCTGACCCCCTTTAAAGGCCAGTCTAGTCTAGTTCTGACCCCCTTTAAAGGACTGAACCAGTCTAGTTCTGACCCCGTTTAAAGAACCGTACCAGTCTAGCTCTGACCCCCTTTGAAGGATCGTACCAGTCTAGTTCTGACCCCCTTTAAAGGACCGTACCAGTCTAGTTCTGACCCCTTTTAAAGGACCGTACCAGTCTAGTTCTGACCCCTTTTAAAGGACCGTACCAGTCTAGTTCTGACCCCCTTTAAAGGAACGCACCAGTCTAGTTCTGACCCCCTTTAAAGGACCGCACCAGTCTAGTTCTGACCCCCTTTAAAGGACCGTACCAGTCTACCTCCCTGTTTTGACCTCCCTTCCTGTAGAAACACTGTTTGATTGAAATGTGATCGAAGTGCTCCTGATCTGAACTCTGCCCCCCATCAGACCCTACCACCCGGTCCGGGGTGCCGCCCCCCCTACAACTCCCTGCAGCACCGACGTCTGCGACAGCGACTACACCCCCCACCACCCGCCGGCCGGGCCGGCGTCCTCGGCAGGCCGCTGGAAGGCGACGGGCCATGGCGGCCACGGCAAGCACAACAAGTACTATATGGACCTGAACTCGGACTCGGACCCCTACCCTCCACCCCCCACGCCCCGCTCCCAGTACCTGTCGGCCGAGGAGAGCTGCCCACCCTCCCCGTCCACCGAGCGCTCCTACTTCCACTTGTGCCCCCCTCCCCCGTCACCCTGCACCGACTCCTCGTGACCCCCCAACAGCCCGGGAGTCCTGTGAGGAGGGATGCAGACCACTACAAGAACTGGCCTCATCTGGCCCCCCTTTACCAGGGAAAGAACTCGTGTGCCAACCTGACCGGTCCCACGCTGCCTCATCCGGCCGGTCCAGTGCCTTGCTCAAGGTCCCTTTGTCCCTCATCGTCCATCTCATCATTCCAGTCGCCTTGCAGCTCTCAGGGCGACCAGCATCCGATCCGGTCTGATCCGGTCCGCGTCCCGTGTGTCTGGCCCACACAGTCACGGTGGGTCGAGGGGTCGATTCCCGCCGCTTCGCCTCGCCGCCGGGCAACGAAGAGGAGGTGACGGGTCTCGTTTCATTCCATCAGAAGAACGCCGGGCCACTTCCTTCCTGTCCCAACCCTCGCTGCTCCCCCCCTCGGAAACGGGGGAAACCAATAGTTCCCAGAAGCCACTGGTGCTGCGTGAGAGCTTTTCACGCCGTTCATCTCCCTCGCGGCGCCCCCTGTTGGCAGGACTGTATATAGTGTTAAAATAATATGAACAAACGTAAATCACAGAGGAATTATTTTTACTATTTTATTCACGATGGCTGAATCACGACGGACGAGTGAGTGAGTGAGTGATGTAGTGAGTGAGTGATGTAGTGACAGATGTAGTGAGTGAGTAAGAAATGTAGTGAGTGAGTGATGATAATAATCATGGATTGGATTTATATAGCGCTTTTCAAGACACTCAAAGCGCTCTGACAGGGTTCCGGGTTCCATTCATTCACACACAATCATACCGGTGGTGGTAAACTACGATAGTAGCCACAGCTGCCCTGGGGCAGACTGACGGAAGCATGGCTGCCATTCTGCACCTCCGACCACCACCTCAAACATACAGCAGTCATACACATTCACACGAGGCAAGCTGGGTGAAGTGTCTTGCCCAAGGACACAACGACCATGACACAGTGACAAGGGCGGGGATCGAACCGCCGACCCTCCGAACATTGGCCAACCCGCTCTACCAACTGAGCCAATGGTGATGGAGTGAGTGAGTGGTGTAGTGAGTGAGTGAGTGATGTAGTGAGTGAGTGATGGAGTGAGTGAGTGAGTGATGTAGTGAGTGGTGTAGTGAGTGAGTGATGTAGTGAGTGATGTAGTGAGTGAGTGGTGTAGTGAGTGAGTGGTGTAGTGAGTGAGTGATGTAGTGAGTGAGTGATGGAGTGAGTGAGTGATGTAGTGAGTGAGTGGTGTAGTGAGTGAGTGATGGAGTGAGTGAGTGATGGAGTGAGTGGTGTAGTGAGTGAGTGATGGAGTGAGTGTGTGATGTAGTGAGTGAGTGATGGAGTGAGTGATGTAGTGAGTGAGTGATGGAGTGAGTGGTGTAGTGAGTGAGTGATGGAGTGAGTGATGGAGTGAGTGAGTGGTGTAGTGAGTGAGTGATGGAGTGAGTGGTGTAGTGAGTGAGTGATGGAGTGAGTGGTGTAGTGAGTGAGTGATGGAGTGAGTGATGGAGTGAGTGAGTGGTGTAGTGAGTGAGTGATGGAGTGAGTGATGGAGTGAGTGAGTGGTGTAGTGAGTGAGTGATGGAGTGAGTGATGTAGTGAGTGAGTGATGGAGTGAGTGGTGTAGTGAGTGAGTGGTGTAGTGAGTGAGTGATGGAGTGAGTGATGGAGTGAGTGAGTGGTGTAGTGAGTGAGTGATGGAGTGAGTGATGTAGTGAGTGAGTGATGGAGTGAGTGGTGTAGTGAGTGAGTGATGGAGTGAGTGGTGTAGTGAGTGAGTGATGGAGTGAGTGAGTGGTGTAGTGAGTGAGTGATGGAGTGAGTGGTGTAGTGAGTGAGTGATGGAGTGAGTGATGGAGTGAGTGAGTGGTGTAGTGAGTGAGTGATGGAGTGAGTGATGTAGTGAGTGAGTGATGGAGTGAGTGGTGTAGTGAGTGAGTGATGGAGTGAGTGGTGTAGTGAGTGAGTGATGGAGTGAGTGGTGTAGTGAGTGAGTGATGGAGTGAGTGGTGTAGTGAGTGAGTGGTGTAGTGAGTGAGTGATGGAGTGAGTGGTGTAGTGAGTGAGTGATGGAGTGAGTGGTGTAGTGAGTGAGTGATGGAGTGAGTGATGGAGTGAGTGGTGTAGTGAGTGAGTGATGGAGTGAGTGGTGTAGTGAGTGAGTGATGGAGTGAGTGATGGAGTGAGTGAGTGGTGTAGTGAGTGAGTGATGGAGTGAGTGGTGTAGTGAGTGAGTGATGGAGTGAGTGATGGAGTGAGTGAGTGGTGTAGTGAGTGAGTGATGGAGTGAGTGGTGTAGTGAGTGAGTGATGTGGTGAGATGATGGATGGATGAGAGGATGAATGGAACTGGGCCACGATCAAAGTGTGAAATCTTTTTGTCGTTTTTTAAATCGAGTGTTTTCTAGTCGACCTCGAGTCCAAGTGGAGTTTTCCCCAAATCATCAAGACTCAGATTCATGACATCACCATGACATTACCATGACATCACCATGACGACCACAAACCAAATGAGCATGGACATGTAAAGCTATTGTACATATGTGTAAAGAAGTCAATGATTGCTTGTGAGAAGTGAACTTCCCTCGCCGTCGCCACGGTTACCAAAAGTGTGTTTGCTGCTATCGTGTTCATAAAGTTCTCGTGACTCGGAATTACACAAAAAGCCCCAAATCACCGTCTCATACTGACCCTAGATCAGGAAGCTATTTTTACAGTTAATAACACAAATTATTCTTATAGCGACTTTTGTTATTCGTATTTCTGTTTTTTGTGTGTAGATCGTTGTGTGTTTGTGTCGCCGTATTTGGTTTGAAGGAGTCTTTTTTTTTTTAATAATAGAAAATGAACGAGTTCCAGCTGGGACATCTGGCCGGGGGCCCAATCAGACACCTTTTATTGTTATGGTTGCTAGGCAACAGCCAGGTCATCCAGCAGGTGATCAGATGTGGATTCAAGTCGAAGTGAAGCTCTTGATATTGATGTTGACGGAAAAAGTTACAGATGAAATCCTAATTAAAAACCTTCCGTCTGTTTTTTGCTGTAAACCCCGCCTCCGGCTCCATTTGATTGGCTGTCTGGTGCCAAGTGTGGCGTTGGCGGCCCTACTCCACGTCTAAAAAAACAGTTTTGTGTGTCCGAAAAAAAACAGATCTTTCTAGAGGACACATTTACTTAAAAATACAACGTCACCGCTGTTGCCATGACAACGATATTAATTTGGCTTTGAGAACATGAATGTCTGCATCATGGGGTGTAGTTACCACCGTAGCCTCTGGAGGGTGCCATCGAGGCTGAGGCCAGCTTAGAGAGAAGCTCAGTGATCCTTCATCTTTATTCAGCACTTATTATTATCGTGTTGCAATATGATAAAAAAAAATGTTACGACATTTTATGCACTTATGAAAAGAGAAGAGATCATTACTTCCCTGGAAATAAATGAAGGGGCGGAGTTACAGCGATATAGATGAACTGGGGTGCCGAAGAGGGGGGGGGGTAAAGGAGACGGATTCTAGAGGCCCATGATTGAGGGGGGCCCAGAGAGGCCTCTAATGATGATGAAATTATAATACAGGAAAATTAATGACACCAAGTTATTAACTAACATATAATCACAAATGTTTTATTCTCCATGTCCTGGTAACAATAACTTTATTTGTTTTGGAAACATCAACCTGCAGGGCCCCCCCTTCCCCCCCTCTATTTACGTATAATGGTTCAGTCCACTGGATCAGCTGCAGGTAGCGCACTGGCGGCGTCACACAGTGCCACAGATTGTATGTAGAATAGCATCAAAACATTTCACTGCTGTGTTGGGGGGCCCTGTAAAGATTCTTTTCATGGGGCCCAAAATCCCTAGCGCCGCCCCTGTAGATGAAACTTTAAAAAGGGCCAGATCTGAAAGAGAACTAGACTTCTCTAGACCGGTCTCCTCTAGACCGGCCTCCTCCAGACCAGCCTCCTCTAACCCGGCCTCCTCTAGACCAGCCTCCTCTAGACCGGCCTCCTCTAGACCGGCCTCCTCTAGACTGGCCTCCTCTAGACCGGCCTCTTAGCCAGCCTCCTCCAGACCGGCTTCTAAACCGGCCTCCTCTAGACCAGCCTCTAAACTGGCCTCCTCTAGACCAGCCTCTAGACCGACCTCTGAGCTGGCCTCCTCCAGACCGGCCTCCTCTAAACCGGCCCCCTCTAGACCGGCTCCCACTAGCTGGACTCTATTAAAGGGCTTTAGGCCTCAAACCACTGAGTCAGTAAAACTCCTTAAAACATGTATTTGTTGTCCGTTAAAAATGCTTTATGTAATTTACACCTGTGACATTTTTTGTATTAAAAGCATTTTTATATAATAAAGGTTCTATTTTAAGGAATGTGGTTGTGTGAAGACAATGTGGTCATTATGGGATTAATGCATTCACGGAGCTCGGTGCATCATGGGAAGTCTCCTGTCATGGGTCAGGGTATAATATGTTGTAAAAAAGTAAATAATATGACGTCTAAAAAGGAGCCACGGCTCAGTATGACAAATAAACTAGTCAAAAAATACATCATATTATAATATCTCATCATAAAAAGTCAGATTATAGTTTATCAGAAATACACAGGATGGTGTTGATGGTCAAAAAGTAATAATACATGTCACAGTGAATAAAGTTATGATTTAGAATATTGGGGGGAAGTTTAAATAATCATAGTTAAAAAATATGGAAATATGAAAATATAAGAATATATTTATAGTAGATTATTTGTTAAAGTAATAAAAAGTAAGTTTAGTAAATATCAAAGTACATTTTTTTTAATTAAAACACATTGTATGTTTTATATATATACATAAAATATATATACATTAAAAAAATATATATATATGTATATGTATATATATATTGAAGAACACAAAAGAGGCATTAAATATGATTTATTTAAAATTATAGTATCGTCCAAAATGTGTTCACAAACAGCCGCTATCCTCAGAAAAAAAAGGTGGGCTCGTCCGGGATTTGAACCCGGGACCTCTCGCACCCAAAGCGAGAATCATACCCCTAGACCAACGAGCCACTCCGGCCATGATCGACAGAGCCTGTACTTCAACAGTCAAACGCGCCACTTTCGGATGCGTGATGTCAGGGCGACATCTGTTGGCGGAACGACGCAACTACACGGCGTTGGATTCCAGCGTTTAACTCGGTTGAGTTCTGTCCCGTTCCGGTTCCTGCTGGTCTCCGTGTCCGGGCTTTTAATAACCCACGCTGGTTGCACCGGGAGGGCAACGTGTTGTCTCCGTGTTTTGTTGCGTTGCCACCATCTTGTGAGCGAAGCACCACGTGGAACATCTACCGGTTACTACTCAGGTAACGAGATGCATTATGGGACATGTAGTTTATGGACACCGTACTTGTGTAAAATGGTCAAAACAAATCATTACAAATCGTGTTCTGTTCGGGCCTTGAGTTGAATTCCTGGCGTGGTGGTGCCTTCACGTGGTATCGGAATAGTGGTAAATACGATTTGTAGGAGTTGGGATAGTTTTGATCTCAGAGTTCCCGCGTGGGGGCAGAACCTTCCAACATGGCGGCGAAGAGGACGGATCCAGAGGACGGATCCAGAGGACGGATCCGGTAACGGCTGGTACGTAAATCTTTTTTAACAGCGTTGCTTGTGTGCATAGGTTTAGCTTTTAACTTTATATACAATAATATATATATATTTTTATATTATATATGTTTTCCACAACACGCAGGTAACAGCAAACTTTACGTCCGCCGTTTTTTTTAATTGTTCCCGACTACAAAGCACGCGAACGTGACATTTGCGTAATTCCGACCTCACAAGTGGAAAGTAGAAAGGACGTGAAGGCAGCGCGAGCCTGCGGTGGGCGGAGCCTCCTCAGCGCCGCGAGTTTATTTCGTTCACGTTCACGTGATGACGTCGCCTCTTGAACATTTCTTCTTTTTTTGGCTTTGTTTTTTTACTTTATTGAGAAAGTTAATTTACAATATAAACATATAAAACATGTCATTAACACCTCTCAGAATACATAACAGGCACATTGGATAGAAAGGATAGCTTAAAATGTATAAATGTATACAATTATATATAATACTTCAGAAAGGAACAGAAATAAATTAAATACACATAAAATAAATGATAAAATAAGGAGAGGAAGAAAAAGAAATAATAATAGTGGTGAATCTGTCTTCTTTTTTCATTGCTAGGGGTCCTCACAAACCTTCATCTCCTTGTAAGCCTGAAGGAGGGTTAGGGTTAGGGTTAGTTTCCCTTTCATTCGTTTTTGTTCCCCTCCATTTGGAGGTATGGATGAAAAACTTTGCCATCAGTATCATATTGTTCAGAATCAAGTCAGTCTTAATGGCCTCATTATGACACCAAACACAATATTTTCCCTTGTGAGAGGAGTGAGAAGTTTGATTTTGGTTGAGATCCAGTCCTGTAAATCCTCCCAAAAGGCTTTGCAGTACATACAAAGTATTAACAGGTGATCAGTAGTTTCAGATTCAGTAATCAAATCTTTTTCTTAGCAGCTCGTTGGATGGATAAATATTACTCATAATTTTAAAATGGATTTGGGGATCACAGGATACTTGATATATTTGGTTCTAAACTTAACGTCAGATTCCGAGAAAAGTTTCAGTATGGAGTTTCTGTTTGATTTTGTCAGGAAGAGTATATCATTAAGATGAATGCGCATTAATTTGTTTGAATTTCCCTCGTCCAAAAAAGTATTACCATTAAAATGGAGTGTGGGTAGATTTACCATAACCATATAACCATAATCTTATGGACTAACCCTTTTAATGACAGAGGGATGGCTTCGATTACTTTGTCAAATTGAGCATGTGTGCAAACTATGTCATAATGTGAGCAGAAGCTGTCATTTGTTAGCCAGCGTCCCTGGTCATCGATCAAATGGAAACTGACCAGATATTTTGATCCATCCAGTGCTGTAAGTAGAAAGATCTGCGATTACATAGAACGTATCTGTTGTTCCAGATGGGAGTTTGATGTGGGGTAAAGTTGTGCGTGTACATAAGTTTCCAGCATAATAGTACCTGTTTATGAAATGACGATAGTTTGATTGGCAATTTTTCAACCTGAAAATCACATTTAAGGACAAACTCCACACCACCCATTTTTTTGAGCAAACCTTTGGGGAGATAGTACCACATACAATTCTTGTTTAGCAGGGATGACTTTAACCATTTTAATTTTAACATAGCATTTAAGGAACGTAGCTAGCTAGCATGCTACGGCTAACAACAACTACCAGTCCGCTGCTAAAACCTTTCCGGGTGAAAACGGCAGATTTGTTCGTCCTGCTCCGGTACTCCGCCGGTATATTGACGCTATGCACAATGTAATACTTATTTTTAGAAATACTCTGGTAAATGTAGAAGTACAGATTCTGCTGATTGACAGTTCGCTACCATGACGACCAAGATGATTTCAACACAAGTTGACCTGGAATCCAGACTGGAACCCGGGTTCAGGAGGAAACCTGTCCAGGTGCTGAGGGGCAGACAGACGGGTGCTGAGGTGGAGACAGACGGGTGCTGAGGGGCAGACAGACGGGTGCTGAGGTGGAGACCGGTCCACCTCGTTGTTTTGTTTCCTCCGTCCTTTCTTCTCTGCCGCTCTTTAATTACCCCAGCTGTCTGGAACATGTGGCTCCTTCTGCCTCGCTGGGGCTTCACCTCCTCCTAATGCCCCCCCCCCCCCCCCCCCCGCCTGGTGACCTCACCTCTATGGCCACACATACATTTGAAATCACTTCAGTGTTGTTTATAGTGTCATATCAGGTCACTTCAGGCTGAATGAAAGAGTTATTTTCTTCCTGACAAACTTGACATTAAGAGTGTTTTTTTCTCTCTGAAAGTTAAGATAGTTTTTTTTTCTTGTAACTGTACGACTTTAATGTTTGGGGGAGGGGGTCTGACCTTTACGTGGTCGGAGAGGGAGGATCGTGATCCACATCACATGTTCCCACAGAATCGGGACATCTGGTGGGAACTCCACTTCACTCTCAAGTTTCCTCTGAAGGCGGCATTACAGGTGGCGCTCAAGTTTCCCTGCTTCCCTGAAGGACCCCCCCCTGTCTTTGAACATATATATATATATATATATATATATATATATATATATATATATAACAACACAACATTTAAAACCTGAACGAAATCCTTCACATTTTGACCACAGAACTGCTTTAAAATCACCTTTTAGATCTGCTTGAATGTTTCTGCTTCTATTTAAACTGTAAAGTAATTTTGAGGAAATGAAACTGCTCTATTGATAAAAGTAATATGAGTTTATTTTTATTATAACTCCTTCATTTCCTTGCAGAGTAACAAACATTCATAACTGATAACTAATCTAATCGTAGATACAAACTACGTTTCCACGACAACGGTGTCGCTTTAGACTGGAGCGTTTGTGAAAGAACTTCCACGTTTAGACGACTCTGGAAACCTAGCCTTAAACAGAAACGAGACACTTTCAAGTAAAAGCTCTTAAGAGGAGCTCGTGTTGAGATGAGCTGCCGTCCACAGAGCTCGTCTCCAGCTGACCATGTGACCATGTGACCAAGCAGCAGGTGGCGACGTCATCATTGTATCTATAACAATCAAACCAACGTGACAGCACTGATTATTACAGTTTGCTGTTATTTCTAATAACACAACGTGTAGATGAAGTCATCGGCTGACAGGAAGTGGACCTCCTCATGTCGGACCACGTTGGACCACGTTGGACCTGAAGGACCCTCAGACCTGCTGCCTGTGACGCTGATCCTCTTCACTCTGAGTGTGGACACGACGCCGTGACAGCAGACGTCACTTCACCTCTTCAGTGATGGGGGGGTCTTAACCCCCCACCCCACTTCAGACCCAGACCTGCAGACCTGCATGGGGGGAGGTCTGTGAAACAGCACAATGTGCATATTTCAGTGTATTTTGTTCACGTGGAACTAAAATCATGAAACACTGATTCTTCCACTCAAGTCCTCTAAAGTCTAAACGGGTGTTTTTCCATCCGGGTGTTTCTCTGTCCGGGTGTTTTCCGTCTGGGTGTTTTTCTGTCCGGGTGTTTCTCTGTCCGGGTGTTTCTCTGTCCGGGTGTTTCTCCATCCGGGTGTTTTTCTGTCCGGGTGTTTCTCTGTCCGGGTGTTTTTCTGTCCGGGTGTTTCTCTGTCCGGGTGTTTTTCCGTCTGGGTGTTTTTCCGTCCGGGTGTTTTTCCGTCCGGGTGTTTTTCTGTCCGGGTGTTTTTCCGTCCGGGTGTTTTTCCGTCCGGGTGTTTTTCTGTCCGGGTGTTTCTCTGTCCGGGTGTTTTTCTGTCCGGGTGTTTTTCTGTCCGGGTGTTTCTCCGTCCGGGTGTTTTTCTGTCCGGGTGTTTCTCCGTCCGGGTGTTTTTCCGTCCGGGTGTTTTTCCGTCCGGGTGTTTTTCCGTCCGGGTGTTTCTCCGTCCGGGTGTTTTTCCGTCCGGGTGTTTTTCCGTCCGGGTGTTTTTCCGTCCGGGTGTTTTTCTGTCCGGGTGTTTCTCCGTCCGGGTGTTTTTCTGTCCGGGTGTTTCTCCGTCCGGGTGTTTTTCCGTCCGGGTGTTTTTCCGTCCGGGTGTTTCTCCGTCCGGGTGTTTCTCCGTCCGGGTGTTTTTCTGTCCGGGTGTTTCTCCGTCCGGGTGTTTTTCTGTCCGGGTGTTTCTCCGTCCGGGTGTTTCTCTGTCCGGGAGTTTCTCCGTGTTTCTCTGTCCGGGTGTTTTTCTGTCCGGGTGTTTTTCTGTCCGGGTGTTTCTCCGTCCGTGTGTTTCTCCGTCCGGGTGTTTCTCCGTCCGGGTGTTTCTCCATCCGGGTGTTTCTAAGTCTGGGTGTTTCAGTGTTGTGGTTGATTCTGTCAGGCAATAACAATTTGTCACAAATACTCAACTTTACTTTCATAGTCTGTTTGTGTGTTTTTTTTTATTTTTTATAAATGTGTTTCATTGAGCAACAACAGAAGATATTACATGTAATGTGATTACAACAGAGGTAGCATGCTCACATTTGACCCATTATTTCCCTCCCTTTGTTTATATAAAAGAGCAGAAACAGTTTTCAGGTTTAAGTGTCGTCAACACGTTGCCTTTTAAATGACTTTGTTTTCATACTATGTATCTGTTTTTCATACTAGATGTTACATTGTTGGCATTCTGTGGACAGCAAAATAATCATTTCTTTGTACAGGGAAACGCGTTTCTTCACTGCATAAGACAATAAAGCCTTTGAATGGTGAGTTGTGGTTGTTTTCCTTTGTGAACGTAGCTGGTCAAACTGAATATGAAAGTGTTTTCTTATCATGCAGGTTATTTCAGGCACAACGGTTATTATTTAACCCGGATAGCTCTTTGATGACCACGTCCAATCTTTATTTTTATTATTCTTACAGTGAGTCCAGAGTCCTCTTACAGAGTCCATCATGTTGACATATTTGGAAATGAATGATGATCTGGCCAGAATTAACCTTTTATCTTATTAGAGAGAATTTGGGGTTTTGGAAATCAGTCCTTCTGGTCCTACTTCTCTCTGCTGGCCACCAGGGGGCGACTCCTCTCTGGTTGTATAGAAGTCTATGAGAGAATGGTCCTACTTCTCTCTGCTGGCCACCAGGGGGCGACTCCTCTCTGGTTGTATAGAAGTCTATGAGAAAATGGTCCTACTTCTCTCTGCTGGCCACCAGGGGGCGACTCCTCTCTGGTTGTATAGAAGTCGATGAGAAAATGGTCCTACTTCTCTCTGCTGGCCACCAGGGGGCGACTCCTCTCTGGTTGTATAGAAGTCTATGAGAAAATGGCCCTACTTCTCCCTGCTGGCCACCAGGGGGCGACTCCTCTCTGGTTGTATAGAAGTCTATGAGGAAATGGTCCTACTTCTCTCTGCTGGCCACCAGGGGGCGACTCCTCTCTGGTTGTATAGAAGTCTATGAGAAAATGGTCCTACTTCTCTCTGCTGGCCACCAGGGGGCGACTCCTCTCTGGTTGTATAGAAGTCTATGAGAAAATGGTCCTACTTCTCTCTGCTGGCCACCAGGGGGCGACTCCTCTCTGGTTGTATAGAAGTCTATGAGAAAATGGTCCTACTTCTCTCTGCTGGCCACCAGGGGGCGACTCCTCTCTGGTTGTATAGAAGTCTATGAGAAAATGGTCCTACTTCTCTCTGCTGGCCACCAGGGGGCGACTCCTCTCTGGTTGTATAGAAGTCTATGAGAAAATGGCCCTACTTCTCCCTGCTGGCCACCAGGGGGCAACTCCTCTCTGGTTGTATAGAAGTCTATGAGAAAATGGTCCTACTTCTCTCTGCTGGCCACCAGGGGCGACTCCTCTCTGGTTGTATAGAAGTCTATGAGGAAATGGTCCTACTTCTCTCTGCTGGCCACCAGGGGGCGACTCCTCTCTGGTTGTATAGAAGTCGATGAGAAAATGGTCCTACTTCTCTCTGCTGGCCACCAGGGGGCGACTCCTCTCTGGTTGTATAGAAGTCTATGAGAAAATGGCCCTACTTCTCCCTGCTGGCCACCAGGGGGCGACTCCTCTCTGGTTGTATAGAAGTCTATGAGGAAATGGTCCTACTTTCTCTCTGCTGGCCACCAGGGGCGACTCCTCTCTGGTTGTATAGAAGTCTATGAGAAAATGGTCCTACTTCTCTCTGCTGGCCACCAGGGGGCGACTCCTCTCTGGTTGTATAGAAGTCTATGAGGAAATGGTCCTACTTCTCTCTGCTGGCCACCAGGGGGCGACTCCTCTCTGGTTGTATAGAAGTCTATGAGAAAATGGTCCTACTTCTCTCTGCTGGCCACCAGGGGGCAACTCCTCTCTGGTTGTATAGAAGTCTATGAGAAAATGGTCCTACTTCTCTCTTAATGTATTATCTCAGTAAACACTGTAAACATGAGTTTATGGTCTCAATCTCTAGTTTCAAGTCTTCTTCAGTCCAGCATGATGTTCATTTAGTACATTATGGTCCATTTAGAGTCCACCAGACCAGAAAGCAGGGGATGCTTTAGGGGGGCGGGGCTTACCTGACAGTTTGCTACCACACCGTTGTCCGATCTGAGAGTTGTCCGTGTTTTTTTTTGTCTTACAACTTTAACCCTTGGGTTGTGTTTAGCTCCGCCTACTCTCTTGTCTCTTCTGGTTCTAAAGAAACCAAGATGGCGGTGGTCTAGATGATAAAAAGAGTCGCTGGATAAAACACACACACCTGAAACTTTTTCTGTCAAACATCAGACGTGGAGTTCAGAGAACAATTCAAACTGGATAAAAAACATATTTTGTCACGATACTAATCCAACAATGTAATATTCACTTCTTCACAATAACCACGTAACTCCGATCTACAGCTTCAGAAGAAACAGAAGCTCCTTTGACTGATGGCTGACTGACGGCGTCGGTGAGAAGTTCACCGTTCTAAAAGAGGAAAAAAAACACACACAACATAAACTTTTTCTAAACTTCCAACTTGGACGTCCAGCTGTTAATCAATTATTAGAGCCATGATGTGTGAAATGCAAATAATGTGACGAACAAAGCGTCACTTGGCCTACTTCATCTTTCTGTGTTTGTGTGTGTGTATGTGTGTGTTGCAGCATGCCCCATTGTTCAGTGAAGTCTGTCTGGCCTGTATTGTCCATGTGATGGTATTGTTGCCGGTATTGTTTAAGCGGGTCGGTTTGTACTGAGTTCCTGTGTATCTTAATGGCCATCATGAGGGTAGTGGGAAGGGTCTAGTATCTACTAAGTAATATCTAATATCTACTATCTAGTATCTAATATCTAGTATCTACCATCTACTATCTACTATCTATCTAATATCTAATATCTGCTATCTAATATCTAGTATCTATCTAATATCTAATATCTGCTATCTAATATCTAGTATCTATCTAATATCTACTATATAGTATCTAATATCTAGTATCTATCTAATATCTACTATCTATCTAATATCTAGTATCTAATATCTAGTATCTATGAAATATGTAATATCTACTATCTAGTATCTACTATCTAGTATCTACTATGTAGTATCTACTATCTACTATCTACTATCTAGTATCTACTATCTAATGTCTACTATCTAGTATCTACTATCTAGTATCTACTATCTAATGTCTACTATCTACTATCTAGTATCTACTATCTAGTATCTACTATCTGGTATCTACTATCTACTATCTAGTATCTACTATCTAATGTCTACTATCTACTATCTAGTATCTACTATCTAATGTCTACTATCTACTATCTAGTATCTACTATCTAATGTCTACTATCTACTATCTAGTATCTACTATCTACTATCTAGTATCTACTATCTAATGTCTACTATCTACTATCTAGTATCTACTATCTAATGTCTACTATCTACTATCTACTATCTACTATCTAGTATCTACTATCTAATGTCTACTATCTACTATCTAGTATCTACTATCTAATGTCTACTATCTACTATCTAGTATCTACTATCTAATGTCTACTATCTACTATCTAGTATCTACTATCTAATGTCTACTATCTACTATCTAGTATCTACTATCTACTATCTAATGTCTACTATCTACTATCTAGTATCTACTATCTAATGTCTACTATCTACTATCTAGTATCTACTATCTAATGTCTACTATCTACTATCTAGTATCTACTATCTAATGTCTACTATCTACTATCTAGTATCTACTTTCTACTATCTAGTATCTACTATCTAATGTCTACTATCTACTATCTAGTATCTACTATCTAATGTCTACTATCTACTATCTAATGTCTACTATCTACTATCTAGTATCTACTATCTAATGTCTACTATCTACTATCTAGTATCTACTATCTAATGTCTACTATCTACTATCTAGTATCTACTATCTAATGTCTACTATCTAGTATCTACTATCTAGTATCTAGTATCTACTATCTAGTATCTACTATCTAGTATCTACTATCTAATGTCTACTATCTACTATCTAGTATCTACTATCTAATGTCTACTATCTACTATCTACTATCTAGTATCTACTATCTAATGTCTACTATCTAGTATCTACTATCTAATGTCTACTATCTAATATCTAGTATCTACTATCTAATGTCTACTATCTACTATCTACTATCTAGTATCTACTATCTAGTATCTACTATCTAGTATATACTATCTAATGTCTACTATCTACTATCTAGTATCTACTATCTAATGTCTACTATCTAGTATCTAATATCTAATGTCTACTATCTACTATCTAGTATCTAATATCTAGTATCTACTATCTAGTATCTACTATCTAATGTCTACTATCTAGTATCTACTATCTAGTATCTAGTATCTACTATCTAGTATCTACTATCTAATGTCTACTATCTAGTATCTACTATCTAGTATCTAGTATCTACTATCTAGTATCTACTATCTAGTATCTACTATCTAATGTCTACTATCTACTATCTACTATCTAGTATCTACTATCTAATGTCTACTATCTACTATCTACTATCTAGTATCTACTATCTAATGTCTACTATCTAGTATCTACTATCTAATGTCTACTATCTAATATCTAGTATCTACTATCTAATGTCTACTATCTACTATCTACTATCTAGTATCTACTATCTAATGTCTACTATCTAGTATCTACTATCTAGTATCTAATATCTAGTATCTACTATCTAGTATCTACTATCTAATGTCTACTATCTACTATCTACTATCTAGTATCTACTATCTAGTATCTACTATCTAGTATATACTATCTAATGTCTACTATCTACTATCTAGTATCTACTATCTAATGTCTACTATCTACTATCTAGTATCTACTATCTAATGTCTACTATCTAGTATCTACTATCTAGTATCTAGTATCTACTATCTAGTATCTACTATCTAGTATCTACTATCTAATGTCTACTATCTACTATCTAGTATCTACTATCTAATGTCTACTATCTACTATCTACTATCTAGTATCTACTATCTAATGTCTACTATCTACTATCTAGTATCTACTATCTAATGTCTACTATCTACTATCTAGTATCTACTATCTAATGTCTACTATCTACTATCTACTATCTAGTATCTACTATCTAATATCTACTATCTAGTATCTACTATCTAATGTCTACTATCTACTATCTAATGTCTACTATCTACTATCTAGTATCTACTATCTAATGTCTACTATCTAGTATCTACTATCTAGTATCTAATATCTAGTATCTACTATCTAGTATCTACTATCTAATGTCTACTATCTAGTATCTACTATCTAGTATCTAGTATCTACTATCTAGTATCTACTATCTAATGTCTACTATCTAGTATCTACTATCTAGTATCTAGTATCTACTATCTAGTATCTACTATCTAGTATCTACTATCTAATGTCTACTATCTACTATCTACTATCTAGTATCTACTATCTAATGTCTACTATCTACTATCTACTATCTAGTATCTACTATCTAATGTCTACTATCTAGTATCTACTATCTAATGTCTACTATCTAATATCTAGTATCTACTATCTAATGTCTACTATCTACTATCTACTATCTAGTATCTACTATCTAGTATCTACTATCTAGTATATACTATCTAATGTCTACTATCTACTATCTACTATCTAGTATCTACTATCTAGTATCTACTATCTAGTATATACTATCTAATGTCTACTATCTACTATCTAGTATCTACTATCTAATGTCTACTATCTACTATCTAGTATCTAATATCTAGTATTTAATATCGAGACACATAGAGAGAGAGAGGGAGAGCGAGCTTGGCGTCCAGTGAGGCAGCCTGTTGAGCCTCAGCAGGTGTTTGTCCCGCTTCATCATCAGCTGAATGATGTCATATAAAATGAATGTGTCTCATCAAGCATGTTCTCCAGCCTTCACACACACACACACACACACACACACACATATTTAAATAGGACTATTATATAAACATACCACTATTAAATCACTCTGATATATAAAATCATTGTCTGCAATATAAATGCTCCATATGAACTTCTTATGGCTGAAGGCATGTTTGTTCTCTTGGATCTCTGAAGGATCTAATTAGAACCAGAAGGTTTTGGTTCCTGAGATCCAGGAGATGTTTTCTATCAGACCCACAGACTTTGATCAACACGTTAGCTTCCTGCTAAAGTCTCCCTCTTATCTCCGGACAATCGTTAAACCTGGATGATAAGTCGGCCTCCTTTTTTCTGCTTTATGATCCGATTTCATTGGCAGGCGAGAATGTAGTTATTAAAACAAAGATTGTTGAGATCCGCCACTTCACCATGTTATACCATGTACATGCTGCACATTTTAAATGCATGGATCTGGGGCTCTTTTTATGCTAAGTTAAATTTGCCGGTAGCTGG
The DNA here is from genome assembly GCA_029853015.1 of Chelidonichthys spinosus. Classification (NCBI taxonomy): domain Eukaryota; kingdom Metazoa; phylum Chordata; class Actinopteri; order Perciformes; family Triglidae; genus Chelidonichthys; species Chelidonichthys spinosus. The sequence continues at coordinate 758,558 of CM056825.1, read as the reverse complement.
TACTAAGGAAGGTCTGGGCGAGGAGGGGCGCTGTAGAGCTCACGGTCGGATCCATAAGCCCCCTTGGACCCGGGCCTTTCTAGACCACCTTACATAGGATATGAGCTCACAGGGACGAGGATCCCAGGTGACATCACCCCCAACCTCCCCATCATTACGAGTGACGAGTTAATCCGCCGTCCTGCTCGTCGCCATGCCGATGCTGTGATGACATATTACAGATTTAGTCCCACTATGTTTCCTTTCTGCCCCGTGATTCAGGTTTCATATATAATGTGGGCAGACGCTCATTAATCCCACCAGACCGGGCGTTCAGGAAATACACACGTCCATTATCCAGCGAACTGAACGCCACGCTTCACTAGACGACCACAAAACCGCTCCTCCTCCACATTACATGCCACAAGCCGGTCGGTCGCCCGGCGGCCAGCTGGCATCAGCTGGCATCAGCTGGCATCGTTGTCTGAGAGGAGAGGTCGGGGGTCAGAGAGAGAGAGACCATTAGCTACTGAGAAGAAGTATTAAAGATGTATTTTAATTATTAAAGAGTAACAAACTGCACACAAAGTCACTTATTACCAGACGGAGGACGGAAAGTGAAAGCATCCGGAGATTAAACCTGTTTATCAGTTTGTTATCATCAGTTTCATTTTGACACAGAACGTTCACAGATGAAAGCAGGTTATTGTTCGTTATTGATCTGTAGCCTTGAGGTCACCTCCGTCCATAAATCCACCTGGACCACATGATTACGATACGCGGCAATTAGACAAATGTTTCTGTTGTTTGTGTTTGAGCCAACGGACCGGAAACCTGTGGCAACAATAAATTCTGCCAACTTCACCAGCAATTTAGTTGCTTCCCTCACTCCTACACAGCAACCTCTGCAGTTTGTTGTTTCACTTATTATGTAACATCATGTCAAAAAGTCATTATTTATCAATTCTAGCTATTTGTTGCATTTTTCTTATTAGGTACATTTGTTTTTCGTCGTAACTTTGTTCCGTTACTTTGTTCAGTTACTTTGTTCCGTTATTTTATGTTACGTTGTTACAGTACTTTGTTACGTTACGTTTTTACGTTATATTGTTATGTTGTTACATCACTTTGTTACGTTACTTTGTTACATTATGTTTTTACGTTACGTTGTTACTTTGTTACATTACTTTGTTACGTTACTTAGTTACGTTACTTTGTTCCGTTACTTTGTTCCGTTATTTTATGTTTATGTTATGTTATTTTACATTACTTTGTTACGTTACGTTTTTATGTTACATTGTTACTTTGTTACATTACGTTGTTATGTTACTTTGTTACATTACGTTGTTATGTTACTTTGTTCCGTTACTTTGTTCCGTTACTTTGTTCCGTTACTTTGTTCTGTTATTTTATGTTTATGTTATGTTATTTTACATTACTTTGTTACGTTACGTTTTTACGTTACATTGTTATGTTGTTACATCACTTTGTTACGTTACTTTGTTACATTATGTTTTTACGTTACGTTGTTACTTTGTTACATTACGTTGTTATGTTACTTTGTTACGTTACTTTATTACGTAACTTTGTTACGTAACTTTGTTATGTTACGTTGTTACAGTACTTTGTTACGTTACGTTTTTACGTTACGTTGTTATGGTGTTACATTACTTTGTTACGTTACTTTGTTAACGTTGTTATAACATATTGTTGCATTGTTATGGTTGTTATTGTTGTTACGCTTAACTAAGTAGTTTTGTTGAACCTGAACCTAACCAATCATTTCTCAACGTTAACCACGCAGCGTTCTGCGTTTCTAGAAGGCTGAAATGATAGTTATTTATGAGAAACATTTTTGGTTCAGAAATGTTGACATTCGATGAATCCGGTCAGCAGAAACGTACGGGTTCATACGCAGCAAACAGTCCAGAAGAAGAGATGCTAAGTGTGCAATAAAGGCAATACAAAGTGATATATAGGAACTCCATATATGGGCTTCCTGCTGGTCCCAACGGCTCCTGTGATCCTGTAGAGTGGCGCTGCTTTATGAAAGGAGGTTACAACGGAGTGATAACGAGAGATAACGCCAACACGGCCTCCTCGTTCTCTCTGCCGGCCACGCCCGCACTCCTCTCTCGCCCTCTCACCTGTCCTCTTACCTGTCCTCTCTCACCTGTCCTCTCTCACCTGTCCTCTTACCTGTTCTTTCTCACCTGTCCTCTCTCACCTGTTCTCTCTCACCTGTTCTCTCTCACCTGTCCTCTCTCACCTGTCCTCTCTCACCTGTCCTTTCTCACCTGTCCTCTCTCACCTGTCCTCTCTCACGTGTCCTCTCTCACGTGTCCTCTCTCACCTGTCCTCTCTCACCTGTTCTCTCTTACCTGTCCTCTCACCTGTCCTCTCTCACGTGTCCTCTCTCACGTGTCCTCTCTCACCTGTCCTCTCTCACCTGTTCTCTCACCTGTCCTCTCTCACCTGTCCTCTCTCACGTGTCCTCTCTCACCTGTCCTCTCTCACCTGTCCTCTCACCTGTCCTCTCTCACCTGTCCTCTCTCACCTGTTCTCTCTTACCTGTCCTCTCACCTGTCCTCTCTCACCTGTTCTCTCTCACCTGTCCTCTCTCACCTGTTCTCTCACCTGTCCTCTCTCACGTGTCCTCTCTCACCTGTCCTCTCTCACCTGTCCTCTCTTACCTGTTCTCTCTTACCTGTCCTCTCACCTGTCCTCTCACCTGTCCTCTTACCTGTTCTTTCTCACCTGTCCTCTCACCTGTCCTCTCTCACCTGTTCTCTCTCACCTGTCCTCTCTCACCTGTCCTCTCTCACGTGTCCTCTCTCACCTGTCCTCCTTCACCTGTCCTCTCTCACCTGTCCTCTCTTACCTGTTCTCTCTTACCTGTCCTCTCACCTGTCTTCTCTCACCTGTTCTCTCTCACCTGTTCTCTCTCACCTGTTCTCTCTTACCTGTCCTCTCACCTGTCCTCTCTCACCTGTTCTCTCTCACCTGTCCTCTCTCACCTGATTTCTCTTACCTGTCCTCTCTCACCTGATTTCTCTTACCTGTCCTCCCTCACCTGTCCTCTCTCACCTGTTCTCTCTCACCTGTCCTCTCTCACCTGTTCTCTCTTACCTGTCCTCTCACCTGTCCTCTCTCACCTGTCCTCTCTCACCTGTTCTCTCTCACCTGTCCTCTCTCACCTGTTCTCTCTCACCTGTCCTCTCTCACCTGTCCTCTTACCTGTTCTTTCTCACCTGTCCTCTCTCACCTGTTCTCTCTCACCTGTCCTCTCTCACCTGTCCTCTCTCACCTGTTTTCTCTTACCTGTCCTCTCACCTGTCCTCCCTCACCTGTCCTCTCTCACCTGTTCTCTCTCACCTGTCCTCTCTCACCTGATTTCTCTTACCTGTCCTCTCTCACCTGATTTCTCTTACCTGTCCTCTCTCACCTGATTTCTCTTACCTGTCCTCTCTCACCTGATTTCTCTTACCTGTCCTCTCTCACCTGTTCTCTCTCACCTGTCCTCTCTCACCTGTCCTCTTACCTGTTCTTTCTCACCTGTCCTCTCTCACCTGTTCTCTCTCACCTGTCCTCTCTCACCTGTCCTCTCTCACCTGTTCTCTCTTACCTGTCCTCTCACCTGTCCTCTCTCACCTGTCCTCTCTCACCTGTTTTCTCTTACCTGTCCTCTCACCTGTCCTCCCAATGATTAACAGTCAAAAAGGCAGCATTAAAATTGGCATTGTCTTTGCATGGACGTTGTAACCCGATGGAGTAATGTGAAAAAACTCAGTGTTTGGCGTGAACGCACCGTCAGAAGAAAAGGTCAAAGGGTCACCGAAGCATTCGAGACCATTAATACCGACAGACAATTCTGACTGATACCAGCATCTTCTTTTCTTCCTGCCTCCCTCCCCTCCCCCCTCCCCCCGCTTCACCCTCTCTTCTTCCCACAGTCTTGTGTATGTGACCTTTGACCTGCCTATTGTTGTATAAGTGGGCCAAGAGGAACCATCATCTGCTTATTGAACCAGAGTTTAGGAAAATGGGGCCGTGCTCAATGCCAGTTATGGAGTGTGTGTGTGTGTGTGTGTGTGTGTGTGTGTGTGTGTGCAGGACAGTAACCATATGCTGCTCAGTGTTAATCCCCGGAGGATATCCTGTTGTTTATTTAAGGATTATGGATAAGCAGCATATGCATGCAGCCTGTTGCGTTATGATACTAGCGATGACATAACTGCGTAATCTCTCCGTCTGATAAAATGAGTGATTTTAACGCGCCAATGTCGTCATTTCCTCAGAAAACGCTCAGAAGATGTCTGAACATCTGCCGTCCTGAGGGAGTGTCTCCATAATCTTTAAGGATGAAAGTCTGAGCAGACTGAGGTTCAAGAGCGACTGCGCTCCGACTGTCTGTCACGCTGCTTCACCTTAGCCCCGCCCCTTCCTGTGTCACCCACAGGACTTTGTTTCAGAATATATGGTAGATAACAAACTCTTTGATCCTGTTTTGAATTGTTCCTTCAATTCCACATCTGATCTCGTCCAGAAAGTATTTCTGACATCACTCTGACATCACTCTGACATCACTACACTGAGCACTCAAATGGTCAGAGCCGCCATCTTGCATCTTGTGGTTTTCTGGGTGAAACCACAGTGTAACGGTTAGCCTAGCTTAGCACAAAACTAGGAATTGCAGTGTAACGGTTAGCCTAGCTTAGCACAAAAACAGGAAGCGCAGTGTAACTGGTGGCCTAGCTCAGTCAAACTTGGAAAAAGAGAGTTCTCATGATAGTTTCAGAGGATTTCTACAGGAATTAAATCCTTAATTATTCGGAGGGGGGGGGGTGTGAAGGTGGGGGAGGAAGAGGGGGAAGTAATGGGTCATGGGAGGGCTGGGGGGAGGAAGAGGAGGTGTAAAGGGAGTGCGTGGAGGACTGGTGGAAGGGGGTTTCCAGCCACGCATCTCTCTGAACTCCTAGATTCATGGCTGTCAAGGATTAGACAGAGAGAGGCACGAGGTCAGAGGTCACCCCCTCCTGTCCTGACCTATACCATTTGCTGCCAGGGTTGAACTGCAGCGGAAAAAGGGGAGAAAGCAGAGACTCCTTCACACACTTTATCAAAAACATCAAACCCAAAGGGGAAGGAAATATAACAGGAAGGAAGGAAGGAAGGAAAAACGTTCATATTTACTAAAAGATTTGTTGGATGATCTTCAGGTTAGACGTCCTGAAGCACGACCGCAACGATGCAACCAATCCGTCTCACATGACCTTCTGATGCATTTCATATCAACCACAGACTTACTTACATACAGGCAGGAGGAGCTGTGATTGGCTGGTTCTAAATAACTTCTATGCAGACGACTGAACGCTATTCTTCAAAATAATGAAATCAACGAATTTCTCGCTGTTTGGTGTCAAAGTGGTTTCCAGAGCAGACAGGACAGCCTGATGTTTTAATGGTGTGTGTTTTAACACGGATTGATGAACGGGTCTCAAGTGCTACTTTACATCTCACCGCCGAGGCGTCAAATACTGCACCTCATTCAGCGGCCGAACCTGGCGAGCTGGATTTGTTGCCTAAACTCCCAATTTCCTGTGAAGATGTTTTAAAGTTTGTTTACAGAAGATAAACTAGAGGTTTGGAACGTGGAGATCTGACTTAATGGCATCGTTGGATGCATTGGAGTATTTTCTCTTAGATAATACCATGACATCCAGTTTCCAACCAATCAACTTCCAGTAGATTAGATCAGATAGACGTGTGTGGTTTTGAACGCTCCTCCGTCTCTGAGGTTGTGAGCTCATCTTTCCAGCGATCAAAGCAAATTCCTCCCGACGTCTTGGAAAACATGAAAAAAGATCAAATTGCTTTATCTCCACTTTAAGACTTAAAGCTTCAAAATCTTTCATTCATCGAACCTGTTGGGATCCAAAATGATCCATTCATTCATTATGATCTAAATCTTTTTCTGCACGTTCCTGTACAGCATCATCCCACACTTTGTTTATATTGTATATATTCTAGTCACTGTTTGTTGTCTTGTCTGCACCGGCGTCACAAATCCTTCTTGGTGGTGAATCGGTTTCTCTTACTGACAATAGTTCAGTTAAAATGTTCAAAACCTAACATTAATATCTTTCACCAAAATGAAGAAGAACGTGTGTTTCCGAGGACATGGAGGCCGACCCTGGTGGACCACACTGACTGCAGGGTCCTGGTCTCCAGGTCTCCCAGCCCTTCTTCTCTGAGCCTGTTTGGGGGGTGGAGGCGGGCGAGGGGCGCCCATTGAGGAGTGTATTGTCTTGGGCTTTTCCTCTTGTTAGCACCCTTGGCCTCTCGGTGTGCCGTGTCCACCCCCCCTCCCTCGCCCCCCACCCCATCTCGCTCGCCCCCCCCCCCCCCCCCTCGCCCTGTCTTTTCGGATCACTTAACAGGACAATTACTCTATCCATCTTTTCATGGCGGCCCATTGTGTCCGGAGCCTCGGTTTAGAAGGCTTTTATGGGGAAACCATCTCTTTCTCTTCTTTCAACTCTTTCTTCTTTGCTACATTCACATTGTACCATTTATAACAGTGATGCTGCCGCGTCGGGTTCAGGGTCAGTAGCAGACTCAGAGGTGCGTTAGAGGCCCACTGCAACGCTCGGAAACCAAGGCACTTCTCACCTTTTTATAGGAAATGTAATATTGTATCCCTCGTCTGCTGTATTGTTAGCATGATACAAGTCCAGAGACCAGACCAGACTATGTGGAGGAACCAGAGACTGTCTGTGGTCCCCCAGTGGTCTAGATAGTAGCTCACATTAGTCCAGAGACCAGACTATGTGGAGGACAGAGACTGTCTAATTGTATTATTGCTTTTTAATGTAATTCAGTGTCTTTGTTTCTATGGCGACGGACATTTTCACTCCCAATAAGAAAACAGCGATCACACTGCCTCTGATAGTTGGTCCATTGTTCCCGGCATGTTGCAGTAAATTCTTCAGTTTTGACCCCCGAGTGGCAACAGCCCCCCCCCCTCCCCCGTTCAGGACGGCGTTGGGGGCTGGTGGTGGGGTTAGGGGGGTGGAAGGGCAGATTCTTTGAGAGGATGCCCCGGTCCGGTCTCTGTGCTGGTGTCCAGACTTGATAGCCGTGATACGAGGCCATTCAAGGACTTTAAAGACGCTGACGCCCTGAGAGCCGCCGGGAGCGTCCCCCCCCCCCCCCCCCCCCCCCCCCACACACACAGATACGACATGTGAGCGACGCCAGCCTTCTATCAGCAGCTGATCCCGTTAAAACCAGAATATTGGTGATGTTTGTTCAGAATGTTTCATCTGAACCATCACCGTTAATTTGTGTGTGTGTGTGTGTGTGTGTGTGTGTGTGTAAAAATGAACAAGATGACCTAAAAGTGATAAATAGAAACATTTTCATCACAGCTCAACTTTCTCTCTCCCGAATAAATTCAGAAAAAATACATTTCTTCGCATTTTTAAATTAAATTCCAATATCTTTTTCTCCCTGGAAAACAAAATGCTACGCCTGCTTACATCACCCGTTGGTTGGTGGACTACATTTTTGGAGCCTCGAGTTTGGCATTTTGGCCGTCGCCATCTTGGTTTCCATGCAACCAGTAGAAGGAAGTGACCATATTTGGATTGTGGAGGAGTGACGGGCGGATGTGATGAACAGAAAACGGCAGAGCAGCACCCTTATTGGATCTGGATCCATGTGGATTCTGGTCATTTTTCCCATCGACTTCTATACAAAGGAGTTGCACCCTGATGGCCAGCAGAGAGAATGCAGCTTTAAGGCACTCCAGCGTCGGCTTCACTGTTTAGTTATGATAGTTCCGACTGGTAACCTTGCCTGTACTTTATGAAGGCTGAAGGTCAAATGAATCTTTGACGGTGTTGAATCAACATGTTGGTTAGCAGTGTGACTTGAAAGCGGCGGCGGCCCGTTTTCATCCTCCATCACGTCGTCTGTCAGCGGTTCTTTTCACGCCTCTGCAGTGAGAGATGGTCTGGATTCCTCCGCAGACCCCTGTGTGATCTCTATAGCCGCCGACACATTCATCTTCAGCATTATCGTCGGGTTCACACACTCTTCAGGCGTCTCTTTCACTCTCCACCTGCTGCCGTCTCCGACCACTGGAAGGTGACTCAGCGTTACTCGCTGCCGTCAGCAGATTACGTTAAAAACACTGGAAGGTGTGCGAGTGGTCGAAACTGTTTCTGGACGTTTCTAGGCCAAAGAGACGGCACCAGGCTTCCCTGAGTCCTGGTCTACAGCCCTGCAGGCTGAGACCAGGACTCGAGCAGCAGCAGGCCAGCGAAGCTGATCACTGCGGATCAGTCGCTATTGTAAGAGGGATCAATCACGACGTATCAATAGAATCTATAGACTGCTATTGTATGCCGTGTCCAGAGTATGACCCCGAACCCGGCCACCATGAGAAACGGGGGTCAAAGGGCACACACTCAGACAGAGAGGGACACGGCGACATAGATCTGTGTCTCCGTCTACACTTCTACTTCTTCTTGAAGTGCCTTAAAGCTGCATTCCCCTGCTGGCCACCAGGGGGCGACTCCTCTCTGGTTGTATAGAAGTCTGTGAGAAAATGGTCCTTCTCTCTGCTGGCCACCAGGGGGCGACTCCTCTCTGTTGTATAGAAGTCTGTGAGAAAATGGTCCTACTTCTCTCTGCTGACCACCAGGGGGCGACTCCTCTCTGGTTGTATAGAAGTCTATGAGAAAATGGTCCTACTTCTCTCTGCTGGCCACCAGGGGGCGACTCCTCTCTGGTTGTATAGAAGTCTATGAGAAGATGGTCCTTCTCTCTGCTGGCCACCAGGGGGCGACTCCTCTCTGGTTGTATAGAAGTCTATGAGAAAATGGTCCTTCTCTCTGCTGGCCACCAGGGGGCGACTCCTCTCTGGTTGTATAGAAGTCTATGAGAAAATGGTCCTACTTCTCTCTGCTGGCCACCAGGGGGCGACTCCTCTCTGGTTGTATAGAAGTCTATGAGAAAATGGTCCTACTTCTCTCTGCTGGCCACCAGGGGGCGACTCCTCTCTGGTTGTATAGAAGTCTATGAGAAAATGGTCCTACTTCTCTCTGCTGGCCACCAGGGGGCGACTCCTCTCTGGTTGTATAGAAGTCTATGAGAAAATGGTCCTACTTCTCTCTGCTGGCCACCAGGGGGCGACTCCTCTCTGGTTGTATAGAAGTCTATGAGAAAATGGTCCTACTTCTCTCTGGATACTTTATCTCAGTCCTCTGGTTCTTCATGTGTCCTGGAGGCCGATCGAAGGCTGACTTTGTAAAAGTCTTCACTTGGAAGTCCAGGTCTGTGTCGAGATATCTGGCCTGGTCTGTGTTTAATAATATTTCTGATTGAGCCCAAAAACCTTAATCTTTGTTCAGTTGAAGCAAACTCCAATAACTGAGTGTATTTGGACCATTGCACTTAAACTTATTTATGTTGACTTACTAGTGGTTTCCAGTGTGTGGACGTCAAACAGAAGAGAGACTGAAGGAAACTCCCGGAGAACCAGCTCTATTTCAGGTTGGCTTAAAGTGCCATGCATTCATGCATTTGTTCGGGACTATTTTCAGTGTCGGGCGGCGGGAGGGAGGGAGGGCTGGAAGCCAGGGAGAAGCAGGGGGAGAGACCACGTTGAGACCACAAGCTTTGATTCTTATTTTCCTCAAATATAAAGTACAATATTCACATGACATGAAATACATCATACAAATATGAAAAAGACAATAAAAATGAATCAATAAAATCTTTCTAGTTTGAGGAGGGACGGGAGGGAAAAAAAACTCATCTTGTCCTGCCACCTTAATTACATTATCATGTATAAATGCTAAACATTAACACGTATAATTGCTAAATGCTACGTCTGCTAACACGCTAATGTTGCTAAGGATGATCTGCGGTGACTTTCTGGAACATTATAAATTGACGAACATCACATAGTTCATGGAACAATTCAAGTATGAAAAAGATCTGTTTGGGTTTTAATACAGTGCTATGGGGGACACCGGAGAGGCGGGACTAAGCCTCTCTGTTATAATAAATATAAATCATACTTAAAATCACGACAGAGGTTAAGTATGCAGTGTTGTAGACTAATGAGAACGGTGAACGGATCATTTCAAATACACCACGTCTCTTATATTCCACTATTGAGGAACATTTAAAACGTTCTGCTCTTTTATTTATTTGTTTCAATAATTCAACTTTATCCTTTATTTATTTATTTTTACAAACTTTATTTATGCAGCAGATCAGACCACATGAATTTTTTTTAAATAATTAATCTAATATAAATAAATTAAAGAGTTCGAGAGTTGTAATACAGTTCGTCAATTTGAGAGATTTGAGATAATTGAGTATATAACATTTTGTTTACTTACATCTTTGCAAAATAAAATGTTCCACATAAAATCATCAAGTTAACAACATATTCAATATTATCAAATATAAAATTTCATTTCGATATAACATGACTGAACTGATATTACAGTTAAAGAATCTGTGACACATGTATTCTAGAATTGTTATATATGTATGTCACATTATGTTTTGTAAGTCGTGCTCTTTTATTTTGACATGCTTCCCTGTCCGGATGTGTCGTCATGCTATGCTAATCGTCTCGAGGCGCTGCGGTATAAAATCGGCGCAGCAGGTAAACCGGGCTCACATGGCCGGCGGGGAAGCGCACTCTGCGGCTCCGTGTCTCCTGAATCCGGCTGCGGTAACAAAAGAAAAGCCCGACGGGACACGGGAGAACCGGACACACACACAACCGGGGCTCATTCAGCCAACTACACGTTACTTCTCCCGGTTTAACCGGAAACGTCCCGCGGACACGACTCTGTGTACAAACATGCGGAGCGGCTAACGGAAGCTAAGTTTACAGCTAGTTTGTTCGGGGTTCGTCTCCGCGAAGAGGGGACCGAAGCCGGGATACAAAGCTCCAGGGGGGACGGGGCCAGCCGAGACATGGATCCCCGGCTGCTGTGCTGCGAAGGGGACCGGCCCGCCGTCCGGAGGGCCTACCGGGACTCCAACCTGTTGAACGCCCGGGTCCTGCGCGCCCTGCTGCGGGCGGAGGAGAAGTACCTCCCCGCCGCCAACTACTTCAAGTGCGTGCAGAGAGAGATCGCCCCGTACATGAGGAGGATCGTGGCCACCTGGATGCTGGAGGTGAGTTCATAGAACAGTAATAACAGCAATAAACGGCCTCTATAACGTGGTTATTACCGACTGTAGACCAGAGCCGGTTAAAGTCCCTGTAGCCGGCTCACTAGCGCCACCGCGGACCTATGGAAGGAACAACACGACGAAAAAAAAGTAAATAGAAAGCAAATAAAAAATGTGAGATGAACGGTGTTTTTATGGGTTTAAATGGATAAACAATACCAGCAATAAGGGCACATCACCGGGACAGGGGCACCGGTCACATCACCGGGACAGGGGCACCGGTCCCATCACCGGGACAGGGGCACCGGTCCCATCACCGGGACAGGGGACCGGCGGACGCACTGATAAAACACCAGTGTGACAGTAACACGGTTTGTTGACTTGGCTAGTTTTAAAGTCAAGTTTCTCCAGAGCAGTACAAATACATAGAAGTACTACTCTAATACTACTATTCTACTTATAACATTTGTACTGGCTGTTTTTTAGACTACCTGAATCTGATGCACATTAACACAAATAAATATGACGTACAGTACAAAGTACAAGTATTAGTTTCAACATGTCGGGAGAACATCTCCCTTCTTTTTTAAGGTTCATTTCTAAAATAAATCTATGAAGTCCTTGAATGAATGTTTTATATTAGACTATAACATATTCACATTGGAGATATTGGAATCCTTTAAAAACAATGACTTGATGTTGAAATGATTTATCATAATTTATACTATTTAAGCGGGGGTTCTGTGTCACTGGCACTACTTTCTGCAGCGTAGGGTTACGTGGACCGGAGGTCGGGGTTCATGTGTGCCGTGGCTGTGTTTCAGGTGTGCGAGGAGCAGAAGTGCGAGGAGGAGGTCTTCCCTCTGGCCATGAACTACACGGACCGCTTCCTGTCGGTGGAGCCGACCCAGAAGAAGCACCTGCAGCTGCTGGGCGCCGCCTGCATGTTCCTGGCCTCCAAGCTGAAGGAGACCACGCCGCTGACCGCCGAGAAGCTCTGCATCTACACCGACCACTCGGTCACGCCGGCCCAGCTGCTGGTACGACTCACTTCCTGTCTGGTTCAGGACCTCGGCGTCAAACACGCCGTCCCCGACACATTTATGATAGAACATATGTATATATATATATATATATAATTTATTTTATTCTCATTTAATGTGATGAACAAGTGACAGAATAAGTAGACTGAATACTGACCATTGGATTGGTACAAAGATGGAGTTTACCACAGCTGGAAGGGGCTGGAAAAGCATGGAAATGCACCTGGAAGTGCTTGAATGTGACTCTGGAGGAGGTGTAGGAACCCTGAACATGTATACATAATATGCAGTGAGCATCATGTGATGCTCTGATCTGTAAGTGTGATCACCATCAGGCGTTGATCAATACATCGATAGGAAGGAGACCTTAATCCCCCACGTAGACCAGAAAGCCTTGTTAATCCCAGCATCTGGTCTGGATCCACTTGAACCTGAATCCTTCTGTCCCCCGTCTGTCCACCAGCAAATGGAGCTGCTGGTTTTGACCAAGCTGAAGTGGGACCTGGCCTCGGTGACCCCCCTGGACTTCATAGACCACTTCCTGTCTCAGCTGGCTGTCAGGACGGAGACCCGGTCCATACTCAGGAAGCACGCGCAGACCTTCGTGGCGCTGTGTGCGACGGGTAAGCATGACTCAGCGCTTTAATGTGCTCCATTTACTGGAGTCCCTAAACTGGTTCTGGTTCCGTTCTCTATAAATGAATAAATGGTCTCCTCAGACGTGAAGTTCATCGCCAGCCCCCCGTCCATGGTGGCAGCAGGCAGCATGGTGGCGGCCCTGGAGGGGTTGCAGTCCAGGATGGCGAGCAGCGCCACGGCGGCCCAGAAGCTGACGGAGCAGCTGGCCCAGACCATCAGGAGCGACCCGGTAGGTGGACCTCCTAGACCCCGTATGGTGGACCTCCTAGACCCCGTATGGTGGACCTCCTAGACCCCGTATGGTGGACCTCCTAGACCCCGTATGGTGGACGTACTAGACCCCGTATGGTGGACCTCCTAGACCCCGTATGGTGGACGTACTAGACCCCGTATGGTGGACCTCCTAGACCCCGTATGGTGGACGTACTAGACCCCGTATGGTGGACGTACTAGACCCCGTATGGTGGACTTTCCTCATAAAGTATCCTGGATTAATTTCCTACTTTTCACAATAAAAGCCCCAAACATCACTGCGTATCAGAAGAACTTAAATAACAAAAAATGACTTAAATTTGTATTTATTACTAATAATTAGAACATTATTTTGATGGCTGGTCCACCAGCTGCTGGTGATGTATGTATGTATGTGTGTGTGTGTGTGTGTGTGTGTGTGTGTGTGTGTGTGTGTGTGTGTGTGTGTGTGTGTGTGTGTGTGTGTGTGTGTGTGTGTGTGTGTGTGTGTGTGTGTGTGTGTGTGTGTGTGTGTGTGTGTGTGTGTGTGTGTGTGTGTGTGTGTGTGTGTGTGTGTGTGTGTGTTCTTTCTAGTCCACTATGTAGTCCTCTATGTGGTCTTTGACCTCCGAGCTAACCCTGGACCTGGTCCGTCTCTCCTCCAGGACTGTCTCCGGGCGTGTCAGGAACAAATCGAGTCACTGCTGGAAACCAGCCTCAGACAGGCGCAACAGCCGCAACTCTCGGTTGCCATGGAAACTAAGAACATCAGTGAGGGGCAGGACCTCTCGACAACGCCCACGGACGTCCGGGACATAAACATCTGACCGAGTGCTGTCCGGACCCGGGGACTCGACCCGAGACCAGAACCGTTCACATGAAGTCCAGTATGAACTTTGAGACACTGAAGGAACGGTTCAGAGCATCGGCTGTGGGTAATGCCTGGATTTACCCCCCCAGACTATAGATCTCAGTCCGGTCTGGACCCGTCAGACTCGTCTGGATCTGGACTGGACCTGGACTGGACCTCATGAAGGAAACCAAATGTAAATTTAATCGGGAGAGAACTAGTCCCTTTATTAGGATTCTGTAGTCCAGGGTCCGGTTTCCCGATAATGTCCACGTTGTTTACCTCGTTAGTCGTGGTTCCTGAACGGTCTCTTAGGAGTCTTCTTAAGAAACACTCCTTACGTCATTCGTACACGGCGCTGTCCATAAAGAAAGTGCATCACTACGGTAGAGCTAAGAAGGCTCTAAGAGCGCTCCAGACCACTCTTACCAACGTGTGACGTACGAAAGAGATTCGTAGCAAAGAACGTTTCGGGAAACACGCAAAATGTTAAGTAGGAACTCTAAGTAGGGGTTACGAATGACGTAGCATTATGAAGGCTGTAAGAAGGCCTCGGGGAAACCGGGCCCAGGTCTTCCTTCACATCACATGTGAGACTGAATAGAGGTATCGGGTCCCATTTCCTGTCAGGACCACAACAAGCTCCTCCTCTTTTTTACCTCCAGTGATGTCACCGGGGCTTCTCTGACAAGTTCAGAGGTTTTGTTCTTGGAGATCTGAAACAAAGAACGCTTACTGGACATTTTTTAATATGAATATCTTGAATTTCTACGTTTTCCCTTTTAGCAGTTGAACCGGTTTATCACAAATCCTGAACCGGACCAGATAGCTGAAATAAGTGTGAGGTAGTTTACAGTATGAGCTGTAATATGTTCTTTTTTTTTTTAACAGGAAAGCTGCCGAACAGACCACTGTTGTAATGCGATGCAGTGTAGGGCATGTCTTACACCACTAGAGGGCAGTCACGGTGTGCAGCAGCAGCCACCATATATCATTGCTGTGTCGTCGTTGTCCCGGGTTACGTGATGGATAAATAACCGAACAAACACAGCCCAGTGAGTCTTGGGGGATGATGTAAAGAATATCAGGACAACTTTTATTTATTGTTTCGTATCCTTCCTGCTCCAGCGGCTGCGTCAACGTTGCCGGTGATGTTGCCGATGTACTGACACGGTGGTACCAGGAACTGTTTTGTATTGTTATAAAGGTGTTTTACCTCCATAACATAAGCTTGTATCAGGTGAAGCGACATGTTTTTAGAGTGTAATGCTGCATTAAAGGAAAACTGACTGACTCACTCTAAAAGGCCTGTTGGTGATGCTTCTATGCTTTTATTTTGAAGGGGAGGATTTGGTCGGGTTGGCGGGGCTTCTAAATGTGTAGAACTAAGATATTAAACCATAGACTTCTATACAACCAGCGAGGAGTCGCCCCAGGAGAATTAATAAAATGAAATATGAAACATTAATTACATAATAACCATAGAATTAAAGTTGATTACAGCCGGTTTAACTGCTCAACAATATTCTGTTTAGATGCAACAGTTTGTTCTGGGCAGATTGTGGTTCAGGACTGACCCCCCCCCCCCTCCCATCTGAAGTGTGTTAGTGCTTGTCTACAGGAAGTGTGTTCATGGTTGTGTGTTTCACCACACTGTGTCCACATGCTCTCTGAGCCCTCCCTCCTCTCTTGCAAATCCCGAATGACCACATTTTTATTTCTGAGAGTTGTTGCTCAAGTCAACACGATGTGGTGACGCCTGAGCAGACGGCGAGGAGGAGGCGAGGAGGAGGCGAGGGAGCAGCTCCAGGCGAGGGAGCAGCTCCAGTTCAATCGTTAACTCCACGCTGATAAGGACACCTGTCACCGGCGTACGGCAGAAACCGCTGAGTCATTACCTCTCCGAGAACAGGAGGGAGAGGCAACACACACCTACACGAATCCCAGACCAGACGGTGGACCAGCAACATGTCGGAGCAACTGGAAGGCAACATCCTGGTGACCGGGAGCAACCGAGGCATCGGGCTGGAGTTGGTGAAGCAGCTGGTGGAGACGACAGCAGATCTCCACATCTACGCCGGGTGTAGGACCACGGAGGGGCCGAGGGCAGAGGTCATACACATACACACATATATATATACACATACATACATATATATATATATATATATATATATATCTATCACACACACACACAGACACACTCACTAGGGTTATTCTAGTATAACAGGGTGTTGTTTGTATCACACACAGAAACTCGCTTTTTCTCTCGCTTTCTCTCTCGCCCCCCTCTCTTCTTTCAATCTCTCCCCTCTACCCCCCCTCTCTCTCTCCCCCCCCTCTCTCTCTCCCCCCCCTCTCTCTCTCTCCCCCCCCTCTCTCTCTCCCCCCCCTCTCTCTCTCTCCCCCCCTCTCTCTCTCCCTCTCCCCCCCCTCTCTCTCTCCCCCCCCTCTCTCTCTCTCCCCCCCTCTCTCTCTCTCCCCCCCCTCTCTCTCTCTCCCCCCCCTCTCTCTCTCTCCCCCCCTCTCTCTCAGAACTTGATTTACTGCTACATGAACTCCTCCCTTCACGTTCAGTTCTACTCCACGTTATTGATTTATTTGACACTTGAACAATGAACAATCTGATGGTTGCAATTAAAAGATTTTTATAAAGTTCAACATAAACTTTCGGGCTTCACTGATTTTGTTCAGCAGAACATTTAGATTGTAAAACCTACTGATTGTGGGGCACCTCAGGGACGCTCTCTGGGACCACTGGTGTGTTCAGACAGAGTCCGAAGTACAAATACTTCATATACTTTAATAGGATTTTCAGGTATCTGTACACAACTTAAGTATTTATTTACTCGGGAGACTTGGTGGAACCTGGACCAGGACTAGAGTCCGTGTGCACACTTTTAATGCAGCGATATACAGAGAAATCTCTAAATGGTGAACTGGAACGTAATCTAAAACAAATGTTTGTGTAAGAACATCTGGTAAATCAAGACTCAACTTGTGGGTGTAATGTTGGACCGGGTCCTCGTCCCCCGTGGTTTAGTGGATCTCCAAGATGTTACTGAATGTAAGTCAACATGTTTTCACACAGATGAGTAGTAAAATGTCATGAAACAAGTTCAGTTAAAGTAATGAGTAAACATTGCTGTCTAAACCTTAACATAGGCAACAAAATGAACATAAATGTCAACATACAACATGGTGGAACAACTTCATAATTTTACATCGTTGCCAGAGTGAACATATTGATTTATCACCGTTTCTTTATTACCCTTTCTTGCAGTTTATCAGGAATGTTTTCATCTTGAAACGACAGTTAATGTAATTGATTACTTCCTCCCAGGAGTCAACCTCAGGTTCTGAGAAGTGAAGCCAAAGCTGAAGTGCCTTAAAGCTGCATTCTCCCTGCTGGCCACCAGGGGGCGACTCCTCTTTGGTTGTATAGAAGTCTATGAGAAAATGGTCCTACTTCTCTCTGCTGGCCACCAGGGGGCGACTCCTCTCTGGTTGTATAGAAGTCTATGAGAAAATGGTCCTACTTCTCTCTGCTGGCCACCAGGGGGCGACTCCTCTCTGGTTGTATAGAAGTCTATGAGAAAATGGTCCTACTTCTCTCTGCTGGCCACCAGGGGGCGACTCCTCTCTGGTTGTATAGAAGTCTATGAGAAAATGGTCCTACTTCTCTCTTGATGTATTATCTCAGTAAACATTGTAAACATGAGTTTATGGTCTCAATCTCTAGTTTCAAGTCTTCTTTAATCCAGCATGATGTTCATTTAGTACATTATGGTCCATTTAGGCAAGGCAAGGCAACGTTGATGTTCTGAATTGTTTATACTCTCTTTCCTCTCCTCACATCCTGTTCAGGCCCTGAGAGACCTCGCAGCTCGATATCCTGGAAAGATCACCATCATCAAACTAGGTAAACAACAAGAAAAACAACACAACCTCACTATCTGATGATGCGTCTTCAGCAGATGATCACAAAGCGTTTCAGGTCGAGCTTATTGAACCTTACATGGTCCACACAGGACGTTCACCCTGTGTAAAAGGTCAAATATCGACATGACACTTGTTTGCGTTTTCAATGTAACATTACATAAGATATTTAAAAAATAAGTAATATTTTGTACAAAACAACCAATCAGAATTGAGTAATTCTGTTTACAAGGAGACATTGGTTCATCAAGAAGACAGTTTCCAAAATAAAAGTTCTCACCATCCGATCACTGACTGATGCCAGAAATTAAAAATTTAGATAATGAATCACATGAAGGCGTGTTAAATGGTGTTCTTCAGGGCCTGGTGTTTGGAATCCTTAAATTTAGCACCAAGTCTGTGTTACAAATGTGTCGGACATCGCCTTTGCACGCTTCTATCATCATGTTCACGATGTTTTTAGTTAGCTAATGGAGAAACTCGCCTGCTGGTTCAGGAACGCGGTCCTGGTCTTGGCTATGTGATCCACCGTGAAGCTGATGAACATCCTGGTTGTCTCCTGCAGACCAGGCAGATGAGGACAGCATCTCGGCTGCAGTCCAGACCGTGACCCGGCTGATCGGGTCCGGTGGGCTGAACCTCCTCATCAACAACGCCGCCATCAACAAA
>CM056825.1:732500-737500 GCA_029853015.1 Chelidonichthys spinosus | reverse complement strand
TCAGAGGAGTTTGTTGTATGAAATAGATTTTTTTGTTCATTTAGCACAAAATCCAAACGTAAAATCAGCGAATATAATGAATTATATAAAGTCAACTTCTTCCCAATGAGCCTCCGCCGGTGTCTCTGTGGGCGCGGAGTGCCGTGATGATGCATGACGGCCGATGATACCGCTGCACCCGTTGGTGCTGTTGCACCTGTTCGGGTGTGTGAGGACGTCAGTGTTGCACCTGTTCGGGTGTGTGAGGCCGTCAGTGTTGCACCTGTTCGGGTGTGTGAGGCCGTCAGCCCGGCGCTCCATGTTTGGGCGGGGCGGCTCGAGGGGTAAATAGGTTACAGTGTGTAAACATGTTCTAGTAGGAACCTGAGTACTGTAGACCCTCTAACACAGGAAACCTGGAACCTTCTACCCCTAAAGAACGTGTGTGTTGTGTTTCTGCCGTCGGCCACCAGGCGGCGCTGAACATGCTGACTCGCTGTCAGTCCGAGGACTTCAAGGGCCGGAACATCCTGGTGACGGCAATCCACCCCGGCTGGGTCCGCACTGAGATGGGAGGGGAGCAGGTGAGTCCGGTCTCTGATGGGGACGGGAGAAGTAACTAAGTACGGAGGAGTAACTAAGTCCATGTCATCAGGCTCCGCTGGACCCCCCGGACAGCGTCCGTGGTATGATCCGGATCCTATCATCCCTAGGCAACAAACACTGTGGGATGCACGTGGACTGGCAGGGCAACACAATCCCCTGGTAGAAGTCGCCATGGCAACCACGCTCTTCTATGATCATAAAATATGGAAGATTATTTTTCAGATTCCAAGTCGGAAGTCAAATTCTAGCATGCATTTTGTTGATTCTTGTATCATAAATTATTTTTCAAAAATCACATCTCCTTCGAGATGCAATCAGAGAGAAAGTGTATCTTATATTTTATATGAATTGCTATTAAATATGTTTGACTAAATCCAGCGTCATGGTGATCTTTCTTTACTGCTACGTCTCAAATAAAGTCAACTGAACAACTTTTTCGTTGCTTTTTTGAAAATACTTAACTTTGACTTTTTTCTAAATACTGAACTTTGACCTTTAAATATTAATGGTTGACTTTTTTCATGACTTTTTTTCACAACTTTTTTCTAAATACTAAACTTTTACTTTTTTCTAAATATTACTGAAAAACTGAACTTTGACTTTTTTCGTGACTTTTTTCTAAATACTGAACTTTGACCTTTTCTGAAATACTAAGCTTTTACTTTTGGTGACTTTTTCAAAATATTAAGCTTTGCCTTTTTCGGGACTTTTTTCGAAATACTAAACTTTGACTTTTTTCATTATTTTTTTCAAAATATTAAACTGACTTTTTCGAAATACTAAACTGACCTTTGTGACTTTCTTCAAAATAATAAACGTTGACTTTTTTCTTGAATTTTTTGGAAATACTAAACTGACTTTTTTTGTGTGACTTTCTTCAAAATACAAAACTTTGACTTTTTTCTAAATATTAATGGTTGACTTTTTTTGTGACTTTTTTTCAAAATATTAAACTGACTTTTTTCGAAATACTAAAATGACTTTTCGTGACTTTCTTCAAAATAATAAACGTTGACTTTTTTCTTGAATTTTTTGGAAATACTAAACTGACTTTTTTTTGTGACTTTCTTCAAAATACAAAACTTTGACTTTTTTCTAAATATTAATGGTTGACTTTTTTTGTGACTTTTTTTCAAAATATTAAACTGACTTTTTTGGAAATACTAAACTGACTTTTCGTGACTTTCTTCAAAATAATAAACGTTGACTTTTTTCTTGAATTTTTTGGAAATACTAAACTGACTTTTTTTTGTGACTTTCTTCAAAATACAAAACTTTGACTTTTTCTAAATATTAATGGTTGACTTTTTTCGTGACTTATTTTCAAAATAATAAACATTGACTTTTTTCTAAATATTAATTGATGACTTTTTTCGTGACGTTTTTTCAAAATACTAAACGTTGACTTTTTTCTAAATACTAAACTTTGACTTTTTTCTAAATATTAATCGTTGACTTTTTAAAATATTAATCGTTGACTTTTTTCGTGACTTTTTTTCAAAATATTAAACTGACTTTTTTCGTGACTTTCTTCAAAATAATAAACGTTGACTTTTTTCTTGATTTTTTGGGAAATACTAAACTGACTTTTTTTGTGACTTTCTTCAAAATACAAAACTTTGACTTTTTTCTAAATATTAATGGTTGACTTTTTTTGTGACTTTTTTTCAAAATATTAAACTGACTTTTTTCGAAATACTAAACTGACTTTTCGTGACTTTCTTCAAAATAATAAACGTTGACTTTTTTCTTGAATTTTTTGGAAATACTAAACTGACTTTTTTTTGTGACTTTCTTCAAAATACAAAACTTTGACTTTTTTCTAAATATTAATGGTTGACTTTTTTTGTGACTTTTTTTCAAAATATTAAACTGACTTTTTTCGAAATACTAAACTGACTTTTCGTGACTTTCTTCAAAATAATAAACGTTGACTTTTTTCTTGAATTTTTTGGAAATACTAAACTGACTTTTTTTGTGACTTTCTTCAAAATACAAAACTTTGACTTTTTTCTAAATATTAATGGTTGACTTTTTTCGTGACTTATTTTCAAAATAATAAACATTGACTTTTTTCTAAATATTAATTGATGACTTTTTTCGTGACGTTTTTTCAAAATACTAAACGTTGACTTTTTTCTAAATACTAAACTTTGACTTTTTTCTAAATATTAATGGTTGACTTTTTTTGTGACTTTTTTTCAAAATATTAAACTGACTTTTTTCGAAATACTAAAATGACTTTTCGTGACTTTCTTCAAAATAATAAACGTTGACTTTTTTCTTGAATTTTTTCTGAAATACTAAACTGACTTTTTTTTGTGACTTTGTTCAAAATACAAAACTTTGACTTTTTTCTAAATATTAATGGTTGACTTTTTTCGTGACTTATTTTCAAAATAATAAAATTGACTTTTTTCTAAATATTAATGGTTGACTTTTTTCGTGACTTATTTTCAAAATAATAAACATTGACTTTTTTCTAAATATTAATTGATTACTTTTTTCGTGACGTTTTTTCAAAATACTAAACGTTGACTTTTTTCTAAATACTAAACTTTGACTTTTTTCTAAATATTAATCGTTGACTTTTTAAAATATTAATCGTTGACTTTTTTCGTGACTTTTTTTCAAAATATTAAACTGACTTTTTTCGTGACTTTCTTCAAAATAATAAACGTTGACTTTTTTCTTGATTTTTTGGGAAATACTAAACTGACTTTTTTCGTGACTTATTTTCAAAATAATAAACATTTACTTTTTTCTAAATATTAATTGATGACTTTTTTCGTGACGTTTTTTCAATAATAAACGTTGACTTTTTTCGTGACTTTTTTCTAAATTCTCAACTGACTTTTTTCTAAATACTGAACTTTGACTTTGTCGTGACTTTTTTCTAAATACTGAACTTTGACCTTTTCTGAAATACTAAGCTTTTACTTTTTTATAAATATTAATGGTTGACTTTTTTCATGACTTTCTTCAAAATAATAAACGTTGACTTTTTTCTTGACTTTTTTGGAAATACTAAACTGACTTTTTTTGTGACTTTCTTCAAAATACAAAACTTTGACTTTTTTCGGGACTTATTTTCAAAATAATAAACGTTGACTTTTTTCTAAATATTAATTGATGACTTTTTTCGTGACTTTTTTCAAAATACTAAACTGACTTTTTCCAAATACCAAACCGACTTTTCGTGATGTTTTTTCAAAATACTAAACGTTGACTTTTTTCTAAATACTGAACTTTGACTTTTTTCGTGACTTTTTTCTAAATACTGAACTTTGACCTTTTCTGAAATACTAAGCTTTTACTTTTGGTGACTTTTTCGAAATACTAAACTTTGACTTTTTTCATTATTTTTTTCAAAATATTAAACTGACTTTTTCGAAATACTAAACTGACTTTTTTCGTGACTTTTTTCAAAAATACTAAACTTTGACTTTTTTCTAAATTAAACGGTTGACTTTTTTCGTGACTTTTTTTCACGACTTTTTTCTAAATACTAAACTTTGACTTTTTTCTAAATATTAATCGTTGACTTTTTTCGTGACTTTTTTTCAAAATATTAAACTGACTTTTTTCGAAATACTAAACTGACTTTTTTCGTGACTTTCTTCAAAATAATAAACGTTGACTTTTTTCTTGAATTTTTTGGAAATACTAAACTGACTTTTTTTTGTGACTTTCTTCAAAATACAAAACTTTGACTTTTTTCTAAATATTAATGGTTGACTTTTTTCGTGACTTATTTTCAAAATAATAAACGTTGACTTTTTTCTAAATATTAATTGATGATTTTTTGTGTGACTTTTTTTCAAAATAATAAACGTCTTTTTTCGTGACTTTTTTCTAAATATTAATTGATGACTTTTTCGTGACGTTTTTTCAAAATAATAAACGTTGACTTTTTTCTAAATATTAATCGTTGACTTTTTTCATGACTTTTTTTCAAAATATTAAACTGACTTTTTTGAAATACTAAACTGACTTTTTTCGTGACTTTCTTCAAAACAATAAACGTTGACTTTTTTCTTGAATTTTTTGGAAATACTAAACTGACTTTTTTTGTGACTTTCTTCAAAATACAAAACTTTGACTTTTTTCTAAATATTAATGGTTGACTTTTTTCGTGACTTATTTTCAAAATAATAAACGTTGACTTTTTTCTAAATATTAATTGATGACTTTTTTCGTGACTTTTTTTCAAAAAATAAACGTTGACTTTTTTCTAAATATTAATTGATGACTTTTTTCGTGACTTTTTAAAAAATACTAAACTGACTTTTTTCCTTACATTTTTTCAAAATACAAAAATTATATTATATAAGTATAATAATCTATAAATAAAATAATCTGAATATAAAATAAAAGTGAAACTTTTAAAAGTAAATAAGTATCAGTTATGTTCT
>CM056825.1:720000-722500 GCA_029853015.1 Chelidonichthys spinosus | reverse complement strand
CACACACACACACACACACTCACACACACACTCACTCACACACTCACACACACACACACACTCACACACACACTACACTCACACACACACACACACACACACACACCACACACACACAACAAACACTCACACTCACACACACACACACACATCACACACACACACACACACACACACTCACACACACACTCACTCACACACATCACTCACACACACACACACTCACACACACACACACTACACTCACACACACACACACACACACACCACACACACACTCACTCACACTCACACTCACACACACCCACACACACACACACACACACACACACACACACACACACACACACTCACACACACACTCACACACACACACACTCACACACACACACACACACACTCACTCACACACTCACTCACACACACACACACTCACACACACACACACACACTCACACACACACACACACACACACTCACACACACACTCACTCACACTCACACTCACACACACTCACACACACACACACACACACACACACTCACACACACACATCACTCACACACTCACACACACACACACTCACACACACACACTCACACACACACACACTCACACACACACACACACACACACACTACACACACTCACACACACACACACTCACACACACACTCACACACACACACACTCACACACACACACACACACTCACACACACACACACACACACACACACGCACACACACACAGCTGGGTTGTTCACTCCGTTCGTGATGACGTCAAGAAGAAGTCATTGTTCCACAGATGACCTTTGCTCTGAGCGAAGTCCCTCCCTCCTTCCCAGCATGCACTCTGCCCCTCCCCCCTCCCCTCTGTGTCCATGAGAAAAGGTCACATGACTAGAAACCAGGGCGTGGGCTTCAGTCTGCAAACAGAAAGGCAGGACGGGAATGTGCTCAGACCACGGGGACCACTGAGACCACAGAGACCACGGGGACCACAGAGACCTGAACCGGCTCCGGCACATGCAGCTGCAGGGGGATCAGTCTGCTCGGCCCAGATGTGGAGATGAAAGAGAAACAGGGTAAAAATAGAGACAGAGGCCTAATTACAGGAGGAGGTTTGTCTGAACGGCTTCAGATCCTGATCCCAGACCTCAGCATGTTTTAGACGCTACTGAGAAGACTGGCCTAGTCCAGGTCCTGGATCCAGACCATTATGTTGTGTTCACACCAAACGGGACATGAAATTCACCTCATTTACTGTGAAACTAAACCCTCTCAGGAGAGACCCTCCTCCTGTCTTCTCCTGGGTCCGTGGTCCCCCAGAGGTCTAGATAGTAGACCACATGAGTCCAGAGACCAGACCAGACTATGTGGAGGAACCAGAGACTGTCTGTGGTCCCCCAGAGGTCTAGATAGTAGCTCACATTAGTCCAGAGACCAGACTATGTGGAGGAACCAGAGACTGTCTGTGGTCCCCCAGAAGTCTAGATAGTAGACCACATGAGTCCAGAGACCAGACCAGACTATGTGGAGGAACCAGAGACTGTCTGTGGTCCCCCAGAGGTCTAGATAGTAGACCACATTAGTCCAGAGACCAGACTATGTGGAGGAACCAGAGACTGTCTGTGGTCCCCCAGAGGTCTAGATAGTAGCTCACATGAGTCCAGAGACCAGACCAGACTATGTGGAGGAACCAGAGACTGTCTGTGGTCCAAACAACAAGGTCTCTGCTGTATTTATGTCTAGATGACCTTATATGGAGTGTTGATGGAGCAGCTACAATGTTAGCGTAGCCTAGCACCATCAACCAGACTCCATTCATAAAACCAGCGTTTTAACAGCAGTTATCTTGTAGTCTTGCAGACAGACCTAACAAAGCATGACTCAGCACTTTCTACTGATCCCCATCATGATGGAGTTATTTCAGCATCCTGTTCATCTGGTTATTGATATTAAATCACAGATCAATACTTGATTCTGGTTCCTCCAGCTGTGGTGAACCAGCCCACGTGGGCCTTGCTGGATCCAGTGAATCCAGCTTGGTGAACTCCACTGAGACCCTCATGATGATGTCATGAACCCAGACAGGATGGGGTTCCTGGTGGATCTGGGACTTCAACATGTACAAAACAGCAATAGTAGTGATTTTGTATGGTGTCCCTCAGGGTCTTGGTGTCCTAACGTGGGTCCGGATCCCAAACCAGCACCACAAAGATGTAAGACGACACTCTGAATGAGCGTTGGAGCTGCCGGCTGTGAAACCACGGCAGCTATGTGGAGCATGTGGCAACACACACAGCGAGCGCCACCCCAGGGTCTTAACAGATTAGTGCGGGGGGGGACCCGAGACCCGAGACCCCCCACTGGACTGGATTCCAGCACCACATGGCATGACTGGTGTGTGTGTTTGTTCTGTCCATGTGTGCATGCTCAGACTGGCTGTCTGGCAAAGCTGGCACAACCCAGAAGGACCAGAGGCTGTAAGAAGTGG
>CM056825.1:655000-712500 GCA_029853015.1 Chelidonichthys spinosus | reverse complement strand
ATATATATAATATATATATAGATATATATATATCATATTTGTTTTTAGTCTCTCTCTCTCTCTCTCGACCACACACACGGCGGGAACTGACGTACCGACGCATCGGGCAACGGATCATGTGACCATAAAACAGGGACGTCAGCGTTTACCAGGAGGTCTGTTGATCCTGATTTATTAAAAATATATCAACTCAAACTGAGAGAGAGACAGGGTGAGAGAGACAGACAGACAGAGAGAGAGAGAGGGAGGGAGAGACAGAGAGAGGGAGCTCCACTGAGGAGGCAGTAATGTAACAGCTGGTAGAGCGAGCTCGACGTAGACAGCTCACTCGCTTGTCTATGGGGCTTAATGTCCTTTTGTGTATCGCCTCCGTTTGACCCGAGGACCCGGACCAGTGTGTGTGTGTGTGTGTGTGTGTGTGTGTGTTCAACACAACCCAGAACTCTAAAGAACAAAGACCAAAGTCCAGGTCCAGGACCAGGTCCAGGTCCAGGCCCAGGTCTGTCCCAGCAGACGGCTCTCTGAGTCTCGTGTTGCTTAATGACTGTTTTCTATCGTCCTCCTCCTTCATTACACTGTGCATACGTGTGTGTGTGTGTGAGTCTCTGTATGTGTATGTGTGTGTGTGTGTGTGTGTGTACGTGTGTGTGTGGTGACACCTCTGGAATGTGTAGTAAACAGGCAGAGAGAGAGACAGAGAGACAGACAGGTCCAGGCTGGTCTCAGATATGTAACGACACATTTCACACCACAAAGACAGAAACACACACACACACACACACACTACACACTCACACACACACACACTCACACACACACACACTCACACACACACACACACACACACACACACACACACACACACACACACACACACACACACACACACACACACACACACACACACACACACACACACTCACACACACACACACACTCTCGGTTCCTGACCTGGCACGTCAGACTGTTCTTGAGAAATACTTGTGAGCAGCCGATTTGTACAGAAAAGACTCCTCACTGCAGGACTCTCTGCAGGACTCTCTGCAGGACTCTCTGCAGGACTCACTGCAGGACTCTCTGCAGGACTCTCTGCAGGACTCACTGCAGGACTCTCTGCAGGACTCTCTGCAGGACTCTCTGCAGGACTCACTGCAGGACTCTCTGCAGGACTCACTGCAGGACTCTCTGCAGGACTCTCTGCAGGACTCACTGCAGGACTCTCTGCAGGACTCTCTGCAGGACTCACTGCAGGACTCTCTGCAGGACTCTCTGCAGGACCCTCTGCAGGACTCTCTGCAGGACTCTGCAGGACTCACCAACATTTAATGAAACACCATAAATCCTCAGTAAAGTACAGATACCTGAAAATGAAGTGCACTAAAAGTATTTGTACCCTCTGGAACGCGCATGCTAACGTCAGCTAGCACCAACAGATCACAACCGATGACATCATCACGTATGTCAACCTGACATCACAAACCATCCAATCAGAGTCCTGTTTCCACTCTTTATAAAATGCCCCCCCCGGTTCCAGCTGCTTTACAGAACGATGATCCCGGCTGAGGAATTCCTGCCTTCAGGCTACGACTACTAGCTGGAACAACAGCAGGGTTTGTGTAGCCTGGAGCAGATGGGCGTGGCCTGAGTGTTGCCTAACCACACACACACAGAGGAAGGAACACTCAAAAACATCTCCCTCAAGTCAACCTGCTGTTTCTTTTTCATTTCACAGATCCGGCCCAACGTCAAGGTTCGGGAAGGGACTATTTCCTGGAGGATTTCATCACGGAGCCTGTAAATATCTTGATAGGGAAGAATGAAAACATAGATCCTGTATTTAAAAACTGAATCATGGTTTTATTTAAGAATATTTGACTGTGAATAAAAACTAAACTAATCTGTGAAGGGATTCCAGGATGTTTGCATACATTAACACGATGAGTCAGCCCAGGAGGATCATGGGTATGTTTAGAATGCCTTCAGGGGCGAGCGGAGACCGCCACACCTGTGATTAAGAGCTTTACTCTCACACACACACACACACACACACGGGGAGGGTGTGTCGGTTATTCATCTGCTCAAAAACATATTTACGATGAAGTGGCGACGGCTTCGTGATCACGTCTAAAACTAAGGCGGCGAGGACGAGAAACATCAGGTACGCCATCCGATGCGAACCCTGAGGTTTTTAGGATCCGACAACCGGACAACCGGATCAGCTGGACCAGGAAGAAACAAACATCTGAGACTATAAAGTGTGGAAACACACCAACGATCCGTCCTGCTGCCAGATATACAGATCCCTCCGCCGCTGAAAATAGTCCCAGGACCAGGACAAAACCAGGACCAACCACGCTGCAGGTCTTAAACCAACGAACAGAACGCTGGCTCTCTGATCGTTGCCGGGACAACCATCCTGAGGAGTTTATTGTAAACACTTGTGAGCTTCATAATGGTGGACATGGTCCTGGACCACACGGTGGTCCTGGACCACACGGTGGTCCTCTGCCAGAAGGTTGAGGACAGTGACGTCGGACATGAATGCTTCAGTGTTCCTGGGACGCGTCGGGACTCGGACCAACAACAAGGCCATTTCTTGTTCTGGACTGAGTCAGAGCAGCCGGGTCACAGACCATCGTCCCCATCAGATCCACATTCTTACTGGTCCTCCGTCATCTCCCAGAACAGACCGGATCAAATTAACTCTCTCCACCCATTAGACATTTAATAGGTCAGGTCTGGTTTCCCACAATGCTTCATTGTGTTCTTCTCAGGAGGCGACACTCTGAAAAGTGAAACCGACGCTGAAGTGCCTAAAACTGTCATTCTCCCTGCTGGCCACCAGGGGTCAAAAAACAACCCAATCATCTTCACTAAGACATCATGAATGATAAAGGTGTCTCGGGATGAAAGGTTTATGAATCCGTTTAAATCCGGCTCGACTTCCCACCTCGATAGTCAGACAGCGTTTTTATCTGCGTTTTTATCCCGGCACGCGGTGAAACGTACGCAGGTCGCCGTCCCACAATGCAACATGGACAGAAAGATAAGAAGGACTCGGAGGCTCAGGGGGGTTTGCGTTAGTCCTGACTCACTGACTGAGTCATGGAGGGCTGGATTACTGCAGGAATCCCATTCACACACACACACACACACACACACACATACACACAGGAATCAGCCAATCAGAACACACGTCGGTCGGTGAAGCTCGGCTCTGTACTCGTGCTCCCGAAGACCCGGATCAGATGGTCCGTCCCGGATCAGGAGCTCCGTGTGACTCACACATGCCGGCAAACATGACTCAGTGGAAGCAGTTGGAGTGACCTTTGACCCGCATACCAAAGGCATTCTGGGACACTGGAGGGGGACTGGTTGGTATTTCCTGATGGTCTCAGACAATCCAACAGATTTCAGTCACATAGATGTGATCCTAGTTCTTCAAAACCAGCAGTGAAGCCGACACTGAGGCGCCTCAGAGCTGCTGTCTGTCTGATGGATTCTCTAGTTTCATGATGTTCGTACATTACGGTGATCCAGATCCAGATCCAGTCAGGATGCTGCTCGGGTTCATCTCATCCACCTGTTGCTCCGCTCCACTCCAAATATGGTCACTTCTTCCTCTGGTTGCAAACAAACCCAAGATGGCGACGGCAAAAATGCTGAGCTGGAGGCTTCAAAACCGTAGTCCACTAAGCGACGGGTGATGTTGCCATGACAACGTCCTCAGACCCTCTGAACTGGGTTAAATCAGGTCCTGGTCCTGTAACAGATGAACTTGTTGCCGTGTAACACACAACAGAGAGACATCACTACCATCCTCACCTCGCCATTACCCATGATCCTCTCTGTTCTACTACATCATCGTCATATCCACTACTTCACATGGTCTTCCTCTCCAGTCCTGGTCCTGGTCTTCCTCTCCCGGCCCCAGGTCCTGGTTTTCCTCTCTGCCTTCGTCCTTGTCCATAAAACCTTCATTTCTCTGCTCTTTTCCTCCGAGTCAGCAGAAAGGCCGACCGCGGCGCTGCCTCCTCCTCCTCCTCCTCCTCCTCCTCCTCTCCTCCTCCTCCTCCTCTGTAGTCCTTCACAGCCACAAACCGGACACCCCCCCCCCCTGCGATGCGTTCAAGCGAGAAAGTAAATCATGTAACTTTGGGATTTGGTCAGGAGAAACGATCGTAGATATCGGAGATAAATCAGGATGTTTTTAGTGTGATTGATGATTATCGGGACGATGTCGTGAATCAGAGGAGCATCAATCATCATCACAACATCAAACCTGAACCAGAACCCTGAAGCCCAGTCTGGACCCTCAAACAGGACTCTGGGGGGTCTGAGAACCGGCCCGGATGTGAAGTAACTCCACCATGTTGAAGAGTTTTAAACAGATTTTCAAGATTATTTTCATATATTGTTTGTTTCACAACAAACAACAACAAACAACAACGTTCCATCGGACCGTTTGTTTCTTTAAATGAACTTCGTACATTCCTACACACACACACACACACACACACACACACACACACACACACACACACACACACACACACACACACACACACACACACACACACACACACACACACACACACAGCTCTGCCGGGGCAACAAGAGGTAGGAATCCACACAAACCCTCCCCCCCTTCACATTCCCCTGTTCTTCATGCCCCCCCCTCACAGCTGGGACTAGCAGGTCCTGCTGAAACACTCTGAACTCCACGGACGACACACACACCGGTGTTTGTTGTGCGTCCTCCTCACACACTCACCAGATAGTTCATGTTGTCGTGCTGCAGTGAGGCGGCGGTGGCGGGGGGGTCGGCGGGCGGGCTGTAGCTCAGCCCCCGTCAGACAACTCAATCCTGTTTTTTGGTTGCGGAGACGAGATCCCAAAAACTAGATCCTTCCTCCCTACGCCCTCCTGTCCGTATGTCCTCCCTCCTCTGCCTCCCGAGTCTCCTAGAGTCCTGGTCTCACACCTGGTCTCAGTCCTGGTCTCACACCTGGTCTCAGTCCTGGTCTCAGACCTGGTCTCAGTAGTCCAGCAGATCCCGACACATTGTGACGCTCCGTGATCTCACACAGCAAGAATGAGTCTGCTGCTTGGCCCATTTACTCCTGCCCCGCTCGCCCTTATTCCTCCCTCTCCCTCCCTCCCTCTCTCTCTGTAGCCTGAGGAAAAGGGGGAGGAGTCTTGTAACCCGACACGTCACTTCCTGCTGGATCCTCATATTCCCCCTCTCCCGTCTGACCATTGGCCCCAGGAGCGCTCCTGCAAATAAAGCTCTGCCCTCCCTCCTCTTCCTCCTCCCCTCTCTCTCCCCCCTCCCTCCCTCCCTCTCTCTCGCCCCCTGGCTGTGGGAGACCTTCAGTGCTCTGGTTTGCTACATGAGCTCGTCTCAACATGTTTACCGACGAACCTGAAGCTGCTTTGGAAGCTAAATCAGTGCGTTGCCATGGCAACTAAAAACGTAAATAAACTGATTATTGGATTACTTTTCTCCAGTGAGTATTTCAGTGATTTAGAGTTTAAAACTGCTACAGGGTCGTACTGCTGATCAGTGTCAGCCAGAGACCACCATGAGACCGGAGGTGTCAGCTCAGTGACACCCAGGTGTCAGTATCAGCACTAAGGCCTATCTGTGACCCCCCCCACCCCCCCTTCAGGTCACGACCCTACTGAGGGGTCAACCACGGGACCGTGGCAGAGGAAACGTCTGACTGCCGAGTCACCGAGTATAGATTCTTTGAAAAACTTCCTTTTTTAAGATTTCCCTCTGGCCTCCGATAAATGCTGACTCAGCGTTTTCCGGGACGACGGGAAAAAAGATGAACATGGATCCAGATCCAGTACGGGTCATCAGATCCCCCCGTCGCTCCTCCACACTCCAAATATGGTCACTTCCTTCACTGGTGGTAAAAATCCAAATAAAAAAAAAACGTAGTCCACAAACCAACAGGAGACATCACCATGGACACGTCCACTTCTTATATACACCAGAGGAGGCGCCCCCTGGTGGAACTGATTAGAAAGGATGCACTTTCAAGCATTTCCAGGTGCATCTCCATGCTTTTCCAGCCCCTTCCAGCTGTGGTAAACTCCATCTTTGTACCAATCCAATGGTCAGTATTCAGTCTACTTATTCTGTCACTTGTTCATCACATTAAATGAGATGTTCTTGTCCTCTAAACAACCAACATGATGTTTGGAGACAGCTTTTTACAGAAGGACCACAAATGAAAGGAAAACTAATTCCACTAACAGATCCACAGAAATATAATCACCAACTATTTTCATCATCTGTTCATCATCAAAAGTCATTTTTCATAAAGAAATGTCAGGAAATGCTGTTTTCAGTTTCTTTTCTCTGTTCTATCATAGATGTCATCACATACAACACACATTTATAGACCTTTAGTCTACATCCAAGACCTTGAAAACCTTATTCAAATGCAAGTGTTTTCAAGGATTTCCAGCACCCGGACCAGCCCTGTGTTACTACACTTCTACTGGCGGTCATGAGGAATGGATCAGTAAGATGAATTAAAGATGAACCGTCCCAGTTTGGCCACGCCCCCTGGTTTGGCCACGCCCCCTCTGATCCTCGCTGCCCCCCATGTTGGAGGAACAGCAGCTCCATTGTGTCTGCAGTCGACCAGCCAGCCAACAGAACATTCCTCACACCTCCACACCCCTCACCCTCCATGACCCGGACCCGGACCTGGACACGGACTCTCCACCCGCCACAACCGCGGCCTCTGTCACACCGACCCACAATCTACCAGGGCATCACACAGCACGACAACAGAAGCCATTGTAGGACCGAGGTGATGTGGGTCAACGTGGATCTGAATATGGTAATGGTCTCTGCTCCGGCTTCATGAAGACTGGGTCTGTGTCTCCCATAGACTTCTATACAATCAGAGAGGCATCGCCCCCTGGTGGCCGGCCGAGGGAAACATGCCTTCAAATGCAGCTCAGAAATGTGGCCTTCTCAAAACGCCGCCACATTTGGAGCTGAGAGTGGAGGAGACCAACGTTAACGTGCTTCGACTTCTAGAGGAACTGAAAAACAACCAATCACAGCAGACTGGGCTTTTTGGGAGGGAGGGGCAGGAGGTCAAACCGAGTGTTTCAGAGAGAGAGAGGTGAGCTGCTGCAGCACAGCATGATGGGAAAACAATCAATCAAACACACGCAGCCTGCAATGAGGAGAACATGCTCAGTCCGTTAGTTCAATGATGACTTCACACTGATGATGACATCACACGGATCAGCTCAGTCAACCAAACGCAGTTTTTTTAGCCCAATGAAGTACTCAGATCCATGAATCTCACATTCATTTTTAATAAAAATGAACTATTGATCTGTGATTTAATATCAATAACCAGATGAATAGGATGCTGAAATAACTGATGATCAGTAAAACGTGCTGAGTCATGCTTTGTTAGGTCTGTCTGCAAGACCACAAGATAACTCCTGTTAAAACGCTGGTTTTCTGAATGGAGTGCTGGTGTAAACCGAGTGTTCAGAGCTACGCTAGAGATTGTAGCTGCTGCATCAACAGTCCATGATGAGGAAACAATCTAATCATAACACTACGCAGCCTGCAATGAGGAGAACATGCTCAGTCCGTTAGTTCAATGATGACTTCACACTGATGATGACATCACACGGTTCAGCTCAGTCAACCAAACGTCTGGTTTTTTTAGCCTAATGTGAGTACTCAGATCCTATGAATCTCACATTCATTTGAACCAACAATGAACTATTGATCTGTGATTTAATATCACATAACCAGATGAATAGGATGCTGAAATAACTGATGATCAGTAAAACGTGCTGAGTCATGCTATTCTTAGGATCCTGTCTGAGGACCACAAGACAGTCTGCTGGTTAACCCACATGCTGGTTGTTCTGATAATGTGAGCTACTGGTCTAGATGGTGCTGGGCTACCACTAGACAGTCTGTAGCTGCTCCATCAACAGTCCATATAAGGTCATCTAGACATAATGTGAGCAGCTATCTAGACCTCTGTTGTTGGACCTACAGAGAGTCTCTGGTTCCTCCACATAGTCTGGTCTGGTCTCTGGACTAATGTGAGCTACTATCTAGACCTCTGGGGGACCACAGACAGTCTCTGGTTCCTCCACATAGTCTGGTCTGGTCTCTGGACTAATGTGAGCTCAGGCGTTCAGGTGTTAGCAGCACTCCACTCCATGCTGTGTGACCTACCTCCACCTGTGGCGCCCCCTGCAGGCAGTCCAACATCCTACAGAACACCTGGAGGACAGGGAGGGAGGAACAGCACCGACGTGAGCAGAGACCTCGTCGTCATGCCGACGCAGCAGCTTCAGCTTTCAGAGTTAAAGTGAGTTCTACCTTCACATCATTTACCGTTTGATGGCTGCCTTCATATCACACACACACACACACACACACACACACACAGGAGGTTACTATGGCAACTGAGACTGAAGGGCCAGGTATACTATCTCAACTGATCTAGATATGCTGATAAAACCCTCTCTCTCTCTCTCACACAATATTTATATATAAATATTGCAAGAATACGGTTAATAATATGTGAAGATATATGAATAGTATGTCAATGTAACTGTATGTTAATTTAAAAATATAAAAACATGTTTTTGGGAAGTCCAGCTCCTGTAATCACAGGGATCCACTTCTATCATCAGAGAGGAGTACGGGTCCGTCTTTTTATAGACCGCCAGAAGTGGAGTAGGCTAATTAGGATGGCAGCAAAGAGAGACAAGCAGCCAACGCTGAACGTCCTTAAAGCTCTCTCGCTGGCCACCAGGGGGCGACTCCTCCCTGGTTGTATAGAAGTCTATGAGAAAATGGTCCTACTTCTCTCTGCTGGCCACCAGGGGGCGACTCCTCTCTGGTTGTATAGAAGTCTATGAGAAAATGGTCCTACTTCTCTCTGCTGGCCACCAGGGGGCGACTCCTCTCTGGTTGTATAGAAGTCTATGAGAAAATGGTCCTACTTCTCTCTGATGTTCATCTCAGGAAACGACTCTCTAACATGAGTTGTATAGAAGTCTATCAGAAAATGGTCCTACTTCTCAAGTCTGCTGGCCATCCAGGGGGCATGACTCTCTCATGGTTGTATAGAAGTCTATGAGTCCATTATAGAGTCCTACTTCAGACTCAGAAAGCAGGGGATGCTTTAGGGGGCGGGACTCCTCTCTGGTTGTATTGACAGTCGCTACCACGCACAAATGGTCCTACTTATCTACTAAGATGTACTTTAACTACAGTAAACATTGTAAACATGAGTTTATGGTCTCAATCTCTAGTTTCAAGTCTTCTTCAATCCAGCATGATGTTCATTTGGTACATTATGGTCCATTTAGAGTCCACCAGACCAGAAAGCAGGGGATGCTTTAGGGGGCGGGGCTTACCTGCTGATTGACAGGTCGCTACCACGCTACCAATGCTAGTTAGCTACTAAGATGACTTTAACACTTAGCCGTGAAGTTGAACCTTGATTTATAGAAGCTAACTTTGTTAGCAGCTTCACACCAGAATCCACATGGATCCAGATCCAGTAAGGATGTTGCTTACTGGGTCTGGATCCAGATGTAAAGGTGCTAACAAAGTTAGCTTCTATAAAGTATAGACGTCGTCATGGCAACGTTACCCGCTGATTTGTGAAAGACGGTTTACGGTTTTGAAGCCTCGAGTTCGGCATTTTGGAAATTATGCATCCAGAGGACAGAAGTGATCAAAATCCACTTAATCTTCACTTAACGAAGCCCCGCCCACTTTACTGTTACCCCGCCCACTTTAGTAACATGAACCGTTTGTCGTAGATGAACAAGGCTGGGAATATTTTTTTTATTAATATTAATAATTTATGGATCCAGACTCTTAATTTAGCATCAAAATTATCTTTTTTTAAAATTAAATATTTAATTTCATATTGCAATTTATGTTCCAGAGGAAGTAAAATATATTTCAGCGCTGGCTTTGTTCTGATGTCATGCAGCTGCAGTGGACACACACACACACACACACACACACACACACACACACACACACACACACTTTAATCTGCCCAGCTGCCATCATGTGAATTGGTTGTGAACTGAGAGGGCAAGCAATTTACTCCTCACAAAGGCCATTCCACGCCGCTGGCTGGCTGTGTGTGTGTGTGTGTGTGTGTGCGTGTGTGCGTGCGTGCGTGTGTGTGTGATGGAATTGTGCTGGGGGGGGTTTGTGTGGAGGATGTGGAGGCTTGGATGGATGACGGCGGATACGGGGGAAGAGCGGACTGGATGGACGAAGGAAGCGAGGTGGCTATTTACAGTGGAAGGGTAAAGATGGAGGGAAGTGAAGTGGATCAGGTTCAGACCTCCATGATCAATGTGAGACCTCCAGGATCAGGGTTAGACCTCCAGGATCAGGGTAGACCTCCAGGATCAGGGTTAGACCAGGACATGACATCACAGACCAGGGCATGACATCACAGGTCGGGACCTGATATCACAGGTAACATAATACTAGTAACACCATGATATTTATATGATAAGGGGGGGTTTAGTTCATGAGGTAGAGCGGGTTGGCTGGTAACCGTAAGATCGCCAGTTCAATCCCCGTCTTTAATGTAAAGGGCTTTGGATAAAAGCTCTGTATTAATGAGGACATTTACCATTTATAAACTTGATGATGCAATCATTTTTCATGGTAATACATTCTAGTCTCTGTTATATAAATATCTGTGACTGGATCCTAAACCCTAATCTGGATCCTAAACCCAAATCTGGATCCTAAACCCTGATCTGGATCCTAAACCCTGAACCGGTCTCTTGCAGATCCAGACTCCTAATTTCCCATCAAACACATTGAGGTTAACTTCCTGTTCTGTATCGGATCTTAGTGAATGCTGGAAGGAGATGAATGGCCGTGACTGACAGACTCCGCCCCTTTGAACTCGAACAGGAAGTCAACTCAGAATGCCGTTTGGCGCCGCGTGTCCATGGCTCCGTTTAAAACGGCGAGGCGCGGTATGAGACTGACACTCAGCAGACCCTCCTGTTGCCCCTAGCAACGCTCCACCGGCGAGGAGAGCTGCATGAAATTGAGATGGAAGGTGTGTGTGTGTGTGTGTGTGTGTGGTGTATTGAGTCAGGAGGCGGGGCTTCTCTCTCTAAACAGCTATGATTGATATTGAACTGAAAAGCTTTACGATGGCAAATGCGCACAAACAGTTCCGCACCGGCCCAAGCAGCCCCTGTAAATCACCTCGGGAAACCCCACATATCTACTACAGGGTGTGTGTGTGAGTGTAGAAGGGACACACACCGTCGTAAATAACCTCCATCAGCGTTTTGTATTCATGTATACATCCACATGCAGGCACACACACACACACACACACACACACACACACACACACACAACACACACACACACACACAGCACCAGTGGTGGAGGTTCAAAATAATAATAATTGATTATTACATATTATTAATGATTATTCATGCTTATTACTATAATTATTACTGATTATTACCGATTATTACTGATTATTGCTGATTATTACTGATTATTACTCATTATTTCTGATTATTCAGGCGATCAATAACAGACGTGTTCAGGTTAAGAAGAAGTTTAATTCACAGAACCGATCAACGTGGATGAAAGTTTTCTAACGTTAAAGAGACCGTGTAGGAATTACTCCCATCTAGTGGTGAAGTTGTGTTTTGCATTCAGATGAATAGTTCTCTCCAGCGTTATCAGCCGTTATTAAGAAGCTACGACAACACACCACCTCACCGGCGTTCTTCCAGCTCGTGGGGTTGATGTTTAAATAACATGTGTGAGCATGAAGTCGTGCCTCCAGCATGTTGTTTTTATTGGTTCATGTTTGTTAGCCTTCAATTACGATGTCGTAGCATGTAGCATCAGCTAACAACTAGACACACAACACACACAAACCAATGTGACTGAAGTGCTCACACACACACACACACACACACACACTGTCTTGTGTGTTCAGCAGATCGACGCTCAGCTGAACACACACACACCGTGTTGGTCAGGGAACGCATGTGTGTGTGACCAGGTGTGAGGACTCATGGGAACGGTTGCTGTGGCAACGAGGCTCTCACCATCTGCAGGTGTGACGATGTCAAAAGAGCAGACGTCACGTTCATGTCTGGTCACCGTGGTGACAGGAAGTCACTGCTGATGGACGCCGTGTCAGCAGCGCTACACAAACACCAGTTAGGCTCCGCCCACAAAACACGTCATCACTTCTCTTTACAAACGCAGAGAAGGTCGACGACAGGACACGTTGACAGAATAACCAGAACATGTGGAGGACACACAAACACACACACACAGACACACACAGACCCCGCTATCACTCAGGTAGGTTAATGCTTGTATTATTTCCTAGTAACCATGGAAATGCGCAGCTGCGTCGCCAACAGTGTTGGTCATTCTCTCTGCTGGCCACCCGGGGGCGACTCCTCTCTGACAGTATAGAAGTCTATGAGGAACCAGAGACTGTCTGTGGTCCCCCAGAGGTCTAGATAGTAGACCACATTAGTCCAGAGACCAGACCAGACTATGTGGAGGAACCAGAGACTCTCTGTGGTCCCCCAGAGGTCTAGATAGTAGACCACATTAGTCCAGAGACCAGACCAGACTATGTGGAGGAACCAGAGACTGTCTGTGGTCCCCCAGAGGTCTAGATAGTAGCTCACATTAGTCCAGAGACCAGACCAGACTATGTGAGGAACCAGAGACTGCCTGTGGTCCCCCAGAGGTCTAGATAGTAGCTCACATTAGTCCAGAGACCAGACCAGACTATGTAGAGGAACCAGAGACTGTCTGTGGTCCCCCAGAGGTCTAGATAGTAGCTCACATTAGTCCAGAGACCAGACTATGTGAGGAACAGAGACTGTCTGTGGTCCCCCAGAGGTCTAGATAGTAGCTCACATTAGTCCAGAGACCAGACCAGACTATGTAGAGGAACCAGAGACTGTCTGTGGTCCCCCAGAGGTCTAGATAGTAGCTCACATTAGTCCAGAGACCAGACTATGTGGAGGAACCAGAGACTGTCTGTGGTCCAAACAACAAGGTCTCTGCTGTATTTATGTCTAGATGCCCTTATATGGAGTGTTGATGGAGCAGCTACAATGTTAGCGTAGCCTAGCACCATCAACCAGACTCCATTCAGAAAACCAGCGTTTTAACAGTAGTTATCTTGTGGTCTTGCAGACAGACCTAACAAAGCATGACTCAGCACTTTTTTACTGATCCCCATCATGATGGAGTTATTTCAGCATCCTTTTCATCTGGTTATTGATATTAAATCACAGATCAATACTGTATCTGGTTCCTCCAGCCCACGTGGGTCATGTTGGATCCAGTGAATCCAGCTTGGTGAAATCCAGAGACCCTCTGGATGAAAACCCTGAACATGAACAGTGTTTTCCTCTCAGTTGAGGGCTGAATGATTAAATCCTGATTATGGAACTTGTGATGGAGGATTTATTTTGACTAAACACTGACGGCATATTGCAGAAGGCTTACCGGCCTCAGAGACTCGTGAACTCACCGTGTGATCCCAACGACATTATTATTGTCAATGAATCACATCAGCTGGTGCATTAACCATCACATCGGCCGTTAAATAAAGTTATAATTATTACCAGGAGGACTTTATTAGACCTGGGACCATATGAAAATGTCATGTGGCGATTATCCCACCAACATACCTGCGAGTCAGGATATTATCCTTAAGTAAAACTCTTAAAGTGGCACTCACACATACTGGAAGAATCTAATATTATTTAGTGGATCAGAGAAAAGACACATCTTCTACTTTCTGATCCTGATATGAAATCTGATGTCGTCCGATCTTTGGAATCAGACGTAACAACGGAAATATCCTGTGTTCTTATAATGGAAGTAAAACAATAACTGTCAGCAGGTTTTCTATTTGTGGTGTAGCTGAGTGTACACACACACACACACACACACACACACACACACACACACACACACACCAGCAGTCTGTGTAGACAGATTGGCCCAGAATAGCTCCTACAGACCCAGAATGTGAATCGGCACATCAAAGCCTCCTCAGCAACCGTTCCAGCCTGCACTGCTTTCACCAGCCTGCGCTGCTTTCACCAACCTGCACTGCTTTTACCAGCCTGCACTGCTTTCACCAGCCTGCGCTGCTTTCACCAGCCTGCGCTGCTTTCACCAACCTGCACTGCTTTCACCAACCTGCACTGCTTTTATCAGCCTGCACTGCGTTCACCAGCCTGCGCTGCTTTCACCAACCTGCACTGCTTTCACCAGCCTGCACTGCTTTCACCAGCCTGCACTGCTTTCACCAGCCTGCGCTGCTTTCACCAGCCTGCACTGCTTTTATCAGCCTGCACTGCTTTCACCAGCCTGCACTGCTTTCACCAGCCTGCGCTGCTTTCACCAACCTGCACTGCTTTTATCAGCCTGCACTGCTTTCACCAGCCTGCGCTGCTTTCACCAACCTGCACTGCTTTCACCAGCCTGCACTGCTTTCACCAGCCTGCACTGCTTTCACCAGCCTGCGCTGCTTTCACCAGCCTGCACTGCTTTTATCAGCCTGCACTGCTTTCACCAGCCTGCACTGCTTTCACCAGCCTGCGCTGCTTTCACCAACCTGCACTGCTTTTATCAGCCTGCACTGCTTTCACCAGCCTGCGCTGCTTTCACCAGCCTGCGCTGCTTTCACCAACCTGCACTGCTTTCACCAGCCTGCACTGCTTTCACCAGCCTGCACTGCTTTCACCAGCCTGCGCTGCTTTCACCAACCTGCACTGCTTTCACCAGCCTGCACTGCTTTCACCAGCCTGCGCTGCTTTCACCAACCTGCACTGCTTTTATCATCCTGCACTGCTTTTATCAGCCTGCACTGCTTTCACCAGCCTGCTGGTTCCACCACGGTCCACATCGAGGGTGCACTAGGATCCGGTTCCTGTCTAACTGGGTGTGTGTGCTGCATCGTGTTTTCCGTTAATGTTCCGTGTGCAGTGACGAGGTGTGAACGTGACTCACCGGGACCGACATGTTGCCTCCCTTACTCGGATCGGATTCCGCTTCAGAAACGCCTTTTCTTGCTCGTCCCGTCGCCACCGTCCCGGGTCTCCTTCCCGGCCGGATAACGGCTCCTCTTCCCGGTTCTCCTTCACGGATCCCCGCCGCTCCGTCCGGCTGCGTCCATTCCGCGGGTCGGTCGGTGTGAACGGGGGTATATCCGGTTGGTCTCGGGGGTCCTGGTCCGTTTAGTCTACGAGGCTAAAAACGCGTCTGCGGGGTTTGTAACGCGGTGCGGCCGCCCGGACGTGCAACAGGGCCGGCTGTCTCCCCTCCGTGTCTCCCCTCCGTGTGTATCCGGTCTCCCTGGTCCCCCTGCGCCGCCTCGGTCGCGAATCCTTCACCGATAACACGCCGGTCCACGGAGACTTCCGCCGTCCCGTCGCAGCTTGGACTCTGTGATCCGCCTCGGCCGTCTCCGCTGCCTGCCGTGCCCTCCTCAGGGTGGGACGATCCTCCAGTCCGGTCTTAAAGAGACCGCCTCACTGCGAGGAGGACTGCCAGTCCCGCACAGCTGGGCGCGCGCTCCCCCTGCAGGGGGTTCGGTTTTTGGACCGAACCGTTAAAGGAGCGCTCAGAACATACGTCACAATACAACGTAGTTGTAAAGTGACGTACAGCTACGTGCTACAGTGACGTCACTGTTTGTATATTTAGACGTTAGGTTCAGTCATACATTTGCGGTTCAATTAAAATGATTATGTGACGTTTTTAAAGCGATATATGTGATTTTTTGTTGCTTAAACTGTTAAATTGTCACTAAAACACTGGAATCACGTTAAATGTTAGTTAGATGGTGTGCAACCTGAACGCAGCCTGTTACGTCCACGGTCCCTCGGAAAGATGGAAATCTGCTCTTTAATAACTAAAATACATCTTTAAATATTAAAGAGCATATCTTCAGGAGTAATTGCGGTTTATTGGGTGAAAACAGAAGGTTCAGGCCGCCGCTGCCGGCCGATTTAAAAAGCAGAAAACATCATTCCAGTTACGTACTTTAAAGTCTTTCACGTAAATAAAAGCCGTCATGCCGTCTTGAAAAGACTCGCAGTGAAGATGAATCATAAGTGCATAAATAACAGACACGTACATTTAAAACATTTAGTAATTCTTCCTGTTTTATTTAAAAGTGTCCTGATCACAGAAACACGATCATCAAACCGTTTCATCCCCATAAAACAGCAGCACGGATTCCCCGTCTCGGTCGTATTCTCATGTTTTTATTCAGCGCCTGTCCGTTTAAGACCAGCCGGTGATGTCATAGGTAATGACATGCAGAACGTGGTTAAAACGAAGTAGTGTCACGTGGTCTGGATGGAATCAAACCCTCGTAACGGGAGCTTTTTAAGGTTCAGGTTCACATTATAGGAGACGCTGTGGAATCAGCTTCCTGTTAAGAGGCTCCGCCCCTCGGCCGCCATGTTTGAAGTCCTCCTGGTGAATCTGGATTCTGCGGTCCAACACCCAACATTGTCACGGCGATTGAAGGCGATCTGAAACCGAACCGATCCATCGGTGAGAAGCAGACAGAGTGGATCACCTCTGCTGGGACCTTTTGATTGGACCAGTGTTTCAGACTCCTCCCACCTGACTTAAATGATAACGATGATCGCGTGACTGAATGGAAGAAGTGGACGTCGTCACGGTGATGTCACTCGTCGGTTCTGAAGCCTCCAGTTCAGCATCTTGGATGTTTTGCAACCAGTGAAGGAAGTGACCATATTTGGAGTGTGGAGGAGCGACGGGTGGATCTGAGGAAGCAGCAGGTTTGCATTGAAGGAAAACCGACGAGAGGCGTGATCAAGACAAATGAATATTATCCGTGTGTTTATTGAATATTTCATATTTACATGAGCGCTGCCCGTCTTCGTTCAAACGGCGCCGGAGGGAACAGGAAGTCGGCGGCGGTACCTCCTTCGATCCAACAAGCTTCAAATATATAAAAAGACCTTTCTGAACCGTTACTGTGGCAATGGGAAGCCCCTCCCCTCACAACCTTTCGTCAGGTCAAATTTAGATGCAATTTTAATCTCTGAAATTATTCCAATTTAGACGGAAAACAAAAAAACATTAGCATCATATTTCTGCACTGGATATGGTCACATCGGAAGAAAACGTCCGTTTCAGCAACAGAACTACTTGGTTAAAAAATAAAATATATAAAACAAAAGATAGCTGAACTGCCGTTACATTGTTACGTTTCCTAACGTAACAATCGTAACGTACGTTTGGTTTCTCTTGGGACACAAACATGGGACTCCTGGGTGAAATCCTTTATTATACCATATACGTAATGTTCAATGATGGTAGCTTGATATATGACTCACTCTGCACGTCGCTCACATGACTAGCTCCGTCCGAATAAAGACATAGATATCCGATGTGTCCGCGTTTTTCCCCCGAAACGTACGATGCTAACACGTTTTCTTCCTGCCGACCCAGATGCTTGTTCTGAACACAAGAGGGTTTTCTTTCTTAGAAAACACAGATGTCGCAGAGAAACACGTTGTGGACAAAGTTGATTGTGGCGACTTTCCGTTACCGTGACGATGGTGAACATCGTCCTCGAGTTTTATTTCAGTCGTAGATTTCAGAGAATATATATTAAAAAAAACAACGGACAAAACTACAAACAAAAGTTGTATAAAACAATTTCACCTAAAACTCTAAATCAGCGGCGTCAGGAAGTAGGGAAGGTGAGGATGACCTCACTTCCTCTCAGCGTGGCGGTTTGAATCCTTTCTGAATTGTCGCCGTCATCGAACATTGTCATTAGAGACGCAGGAAACACAAACGTGGGTTTCCTGCGTCACTGCTTGGCGTTGCTCTGACGAACCGCTTTCTCCAACTCGAACTGCCGGTGGTCGACGCGCTCCAGGAAGTTCTTCCTCTCCACGTAGCTGAAAAACCACACACACAGAGGGTCCATCAGGTTTTACTACACCACAGAGAGACGGTCTGTGGTCCCCCAGAGGTCCAGATAGTAGCTCACATTAGTCCAGAGACCAGACCAGACTATGTGGAGAACCAGAGACTGTCTGTGGTCCCCCAGAGGTCTAGATAGTAGCTCACATTAGTCCAGAGACCAGACTATGTGGAGGAACCAGAGACTGTCTGTGGTCCCCAGAGGTCTAGATAGTAGCTCACATTAGCCAGAGACCAGACCAGACTATGTGGAGGAACCAGAGACTGTCTGTGGTCCCCCAGAGGTCTAGATAGTAGCTCACATGAGTCCAGAGACCAGACCAGACTATGTGGAGGAACCAGAGACTGTCTGTGGTCCCCCAGAGGTCTAGATAGTAGCCCACATTAGTCCAGAGACCAGACCAGACTATGTGGAGGAACCAGAGACTGTCTGTGGTCCCCCAGAGGTCTAGATAGTAGACCACATTAGTCCAGAGACCAGACCAGACTATGAGGAGGAACCAGAGACTGTCTGTGGTCCAAACAACAAGGTCTCTGCTGTATTTCTG
Source organism: Chelidonichthys spinosus (assembly GCA_029853015.1). Taxonomy (NCBI): domain Eukaryota; kingdom Metazoa; phylum Chordata; class Actinopteri; order Perciformes; family Triglidae; genus Chelidonichthys; species Chelidonichthys spinosus. Next base: position 693,894 of record CM056825.1, on the reverse strand, counting down.
TCTAGATGACCTTATATGGAGTGTTGATGGAGCAGCTACAATGTTAGCGTAGCCTAGCACCATCAACCAGACTCCATTCAGAAAACCAGCGTTTTAACAGGAGTTATCTTGTGGTCTTACAGACAGACCTAACAAAGCATGACTCAGCACTTTTTACTGATCACCATCATGATGGAGTTATTTCAGCATCCTGTTCATCTGGTTATTGATATTAAATCACAGATCAATTCTACGTCTACAATGCAACACGTTTCTGGATTCACCAGAACAATGTACTTCAGTGTAACACTGTGACGGGTCATCGGATGGCCGTCGTCCCGGTAACCCGGCGACCTCTCACCCTTCTCTGCCCCGGTTGTGGATGGCCAGCTCCTCCGTGATGCCCTCCTCCGACTTGAAGGCGTCCCAGTCCATCTTGGACTTCTCCAGCGTGCTCATCTTCTGCTTCTTCAGCCCGAAGCGTCCGAGGAGGCCGGACATGCCCGCCGGCCGCTTGGCGCTGCAGGAGAGAACGCAGATAAACTCTCAACGTTAGAGGAACACTTTAAAGGGTTGTAGGTTGTTCAAGAAATGAATCAAATAAAAGTTTGGCACTTTGAAACATCTGATTGAAACATCTGATCTGAGTATTTCATGAAAGTGACTTGGAGTGTGTTTGTGTAACGTTAATGAGGGCGTGGTGCTGATGGCTTTCCTGAACATACACACACGCACACACACACACACACACACACGCACACACACAGAGATAGAGATAAATAGGAAACAGCTTGCGGTCACACTGTACTTCCTGTCTCTTGGAAGATGATTTCCTGTTTCCTGTCTGGGATTTTGGAGGAAAGATGTACACATACCCAAATTAATTGAATTACCATGGCAACAGAAGGTGTGTATAGACACACACACAGTTTACATGGGTACATCTATAAACGGGGTTTACTACAGAGAAGAGAATGAAGCCTACAGGAAACCAAAAACTGTTTAATAGATTTTCACAACAAAAACATACAGACTATAGATGTGTCTCATCTTTAGATGTCATGTGTGTTGTGTGTGTGTGTGTGTGTGTGTGTGTGTGTGTAAAGTGTACCTGGGACCAGGAACAGAAGGTCGGTCGGGTGATGAGGCTTCATCCTCCTCTTCCTCCTCTTGTTTCTGGCTCTTGAGATAACTCTTGGCTTCTTTGGAGTCGGCTGATACCACTTTGTTCACCCTGACGGGGGGAGAAAAAAACTATGTAAAGCTTGAAGCCTCCTCTCTACTGTATAAACAAACACACATCTGTCTGTCTCACTGGGGGTGAGACAGGAGGCTATATGAGGAATGACCGCTGGAAGACTATCATGGCTTTCCCTGCTCCGCGTGCTAATTACATGCTAATTACACGCTAATTACATGCAGGCGGGTCCAGTCTGGCAGGAGGACTGGGAGGACTGGGAGGAGGACTGGGGGAGGAGGACTGGGGAGGAGGACTGGGGGAGGAGGACTGGGGAGGAGGACTGGGGAGGAGGACTCGGGAGGAGGACTGGGGAGGAGGACTGGGGAGGAGGACTCGGGAGGAGGACTGGGAGGACTCGGGCGGAGGACTGGGAGGACTCGGGCGGAGGACTGGGAGGACTCGGGAGGAGGACTGGGAGGAGGTCTGGAGGAGGACTCTGGAGGAGGACTGGGAGGACTCGGGCGGAGGACTGGGAGGACTCGGGAGGAGGACTGGGAGGACTGGGAGGAGGACTGGGGGAGGAGGACTGGGGAGGAGGACTCGGGAGGAGGACTCGGGAGGAGGACTGGGGAGAAGGACTGGGAGGAGGACTGGGAGGACTCGGGCGGAGGACTGGGAGGACTCGGGAGGAGGACTGGGAGGAGGTCTGGAGGAGGAGGACTCTGGAGGAGGACTGGGAGGACTCGGGCGGAGGACTGGGAGGACTCGGGAGGAGGACTGGGAGGAGGTCTGGAGGAGGAGGACTCTGGAGGAGGACTGGGAGGACTCGGGCGGAGGACTGGGAGGACTCGGGAGGAGGACTGGGAGGACTGGGAGGAGGACTGGGGGAGGAGGACTGGGGAGGAGGACTCGGGAGGAGGACTGGGGAGGAGGACTGGGGAGGAGGACTCGGGAGGAGGACTGGGAGGACTCGGGCGGAGGACTGGGAGGACTCGGGCGGAGGACTGGGAGGACTCGGGAGGAGGACTGGGAGGAGGTCTGGAGGAGGACTCTGGAGGAGGACTGGGAGGACTCGGGCGGAGGACTGGGAGGACTCGGGAGGAGGACTGGGAGGAGGACTGAGGAGGAGGACTGGGGGAGGAGGACTGGGGAGGAGGACTCGGGAGGAGGACTCGGGAGGAGGACTGGGGAGAAGGACTGGGAGGAGGACTGGGAGGACTCGGGCGGAGGACTGGGAGGACTCGGGCGGAGGACTGGGAGGACTCGGGCGGAGGACTGGGAGGAGGTCTGGGGAGGAGGACTGGGGAGGAGGTCTGGGGAGGAGGACTCTGGAGGAGGACTGGGAGGACTCGGGCGGAGGACTGGGAGGACTCGGGCGGAGGACTGGGAGGACTCGGGCGGAGGACTCGGGAGGAGGACTGGAGGAGGACTCGGGAGGAGGACTGAGGAGGAGGACTGGGAGGAGGACTGGGAGGAGGACTCTGGAGGAGGACTGGGAGGACTCGGGCGGAGGACTGGGAGGACTCGGGCGGAGGACTGGGAGGACTCGGGCGGAGGACTCGGGAGGAGGACTGGAAGGACTCGGGAGGAGGACTGAGGAGGAGGTCTGGAAGGACTCGGGAGGAGGACTGGGAGGAGGACTGGGAGGACTCAGGAGGAGGACTGAGGGGGAGGACTGGGAGGAGGACTGAGGAGGAGGACTGGAAGGACTCGGGAGGAGGACTGAGGAGGAGGACTGGGAGGAGGACTGAGGAGGAGGACTGAGGAGGACTCCGGGAGGAGGACTGAGGAGGAGGACTGGGAGGAGGACTGGGAGGAGGACTGAGGAGGAGGACTGGAAGGACTCCGGGAGGAGGACTGAGGAGGAGGACTGGGAGGAGGACTGGGAGGAGGAGGAGGAGGACTGAGGAGGAGGACTGGAAGGACTCCGGGAGGAGGACTGAGGAGGAGGACTGGGAGGAGGACTCGGGAGGAGGACTGAGGAGGAGGACTGGGAGGAGGACTGAGGAGGAGGACTCTGGAGGAGGACTGGGAGGACTCGGGAGGAGGACTGAGGAGGAGGACTGGAAGGACTCCGGGAGGAGGACTGAGGAGGAGGACTGGGAGGAGGACTGAGGAGGAGGACTCTGGAGGAGGACTGGGAGGACTCGGGAGGAGGACTGAGGAGGAGGACTGGGAGGAGGACTCGGGAGGAGGACTGAGGAGGAGGACTGGGAGGAGGGAGGAGACTGAGGAGGAGGACTCTGGAGGAGGACTGGGAGGACTCGGGAGGAGGACTGAGGAGGAGGACTCGGGAGGAGGACTGGGAGGAGGACTGAGGAGGAGGACTGGAAGGACTCCGGGAGGAGGACTGAGGAGGAGGACTGGGAGGAGGACTCGGGAGGAGGACTGAGGAGGAGGACTGGAAGGACTCCGGAGAGGACGGACTGAGGAGGAGGACTGGGAGGAGGACTGAGGAGGAGGACTCTGGAGGAGGACTGGGAGGACTCGGGAGGAGGACTGAGGAGGAGGACTGGAAGGACTCGGGAGGAGGACTGAGGAGGAGGACTGGGAGGAGGACTCGGGAGGAGGACTGAGGAGGAGGACTCGGGAGGAGGACTGAGGAGGAGGACTGGGAGGAGGACTGGGAGGACTCGGGAGGAGGACTCGGGAGGAGGACTGGGAGGAGGACTGGGAGGACTCGGGAGGAGGACTGGGAGGAGGACTGAGGAGGAGGACTGGAAGGACTGGGAGGAGGACTGGGAGGAGGACTGGGAGGAGGACTGGGAGGAGTCCTTGAGGAGGAGGAGCTGTTGTGACCTCTAGTGACCCACAGGGGAATCACAGCTTCAAAGACATTTGAATACTTGAATCGGGCCTGAATGGAAGGTTTCAAAGACTTTCCAGGTGAACGTGTGAATAACAGACAGCAGCTCTCGTTCAGCCGATCATTTGAAAGGAAAAGAATGTTTCTGAAGGTATTGATGGCGAGAATGAGTCAAGTCATAACTGAGGGAACGTGTTTGAATCAAGTTTCTGTGCTGAAAAAAGGAAAGGAGAATCCTTCAGAAGTTCAGCAGCAGAGCTGTCCTCCATCGAGCCTGCATTAGTGAGTGTGTGGCGCCACCTACTGGTCAGCTGTGGAAACTTATCTGAAATCATCATTTAGACACGTTTCTTAATCAAATCATCTCTGAATTATCAGACCTCACTTCCTCTCCGGCGAAGTCGAACACTTTGGTGATGGTGACTTTAGCGGGTCCTGATGGTGTGGCGGGTCCTGATGGTTTGCCGGGTCCCGATGGTGTGGCAGGTCCTGATGGTTTGCCGGGTCCCGATGGTGTGGCGGGTCCTGATGATTGGCCGGGTCCTGATGATTTGCCGGGTCCTGGTGGTTTAGGGTCTGCCGTCCCCGCTGATGATTCATCCTGAGGACAAAACCGCGAGGATGAGACAGAAAGCTGCAGCATCGATGCGTGGCTGTAGACGGATTGAAGCTGGAGGACCAACAAACACGTGGTCCTCACCTTCGGCGTGGTCCTGGACTGGGAGGCGGGCGGCGGGTCTTTGGGTCTGGACCCGACGTCGGACAGGAAGCTGGCCCAGAGGTCGTCTGACTTCTTCTTCTGTCGGGCGTCGTCCTCCTTCCGGACCTCGGAGCGCTCCGTCTCTCCTTCCTCCTCCTCCGCTCCCTCCTCCTCCTCCTCCTCCTGGTCGAGCTTCAGCACACCTTTCTTCCTCTTTCTGAGGGTTTAACAAAAGGTAATAAAACAATCATTCATATATATATATATATATATATATATATATATATACATACACGGCAGATAAAATGCCTTTTATCCAAGCTGCTGCAGTTTGGGTTTCATCAGAATGAAAAGGGAAAACTGGAGACTAAAATATATTGAGGCCCAATTAAGTCTTAAATGGTATTTGACCCATATTGGCCATTAATCAATGTAATAAAAGCCTTTTGTCTGAAAACATTCATCTTCAATGTGACATTATGATCTAAAAAACTATACATGCAGGTTTTATTCTTTATTAATAACATTAATAATAATAATATTCCCCCTCACCTCACAGCCAGGTCCTTCCTCTTCCTCCCATCGCCGGGATGCGGCACGCCGTCGTCCTCGTGCAGAGGCTCCTCCTTCTCACACTCGTTGAGGTCGTCCTCGCTGAGGTTCCCGTCTGAGGACGAAGACACCGGGCAGTTTGAGACAAAGAGGACGGGAATACACGGACATCAGCTGATTAACAGATCAAACCACGGCATTGTTGTTGTTTAAATGGAAGCCGATCAAAAAGTATAGAAAAAAATAATAATAATAATATCAGCTTCGTCCCTGAGCACTAGATCTGGATCCATGTGGATTCTGGTGCCCTGTTCAGGGTCCCTACACCTTCTCCAGAGTCAGATTCAAGCACTTTTCAAGCATTTCCAGGTGCATCTCCATGCTTTTCCAGCCCCTTCCAGCTGTGGTAAACTCCATCTTTGTACCAATCCAATGGTCAGTATTCAGTCTACTTATTCTGTCACTTGTTCATCACATTAAATGAGATGTTCTTGTCCTCTAAACAACCAACATGATGTTTGGAGACAGCTTTTTACAGAAGGACCACAAATGAAAGGAAAACTAATTCCACTAACAGATCCACAGAAATATAATCACCAACTATTTTCATCATCTGTTCATCATCAAAAGTCATTTTTCATAAAGAAATGTCACAAAATGCTGTTTTCAGTTTCTTTTCTCTGTTCTATCATAGATGTCATCACATACAACACACATTTATAGACCTTTAGTCTACATCCAAGACCTTTTCAAACCTGGAAAACACCACTAAAATTCAAGGGTTTTCAAGGATTTCCAGCACCCGTAAGAACCCTGGCTGTTATTGGGTCACTATTATATGTAACAAACAACCGACGCTAATATAACGGTTATATACATGCTTAATTACAAGATTAATGAAAAGCAATCATGTGTTACAACCCCCCCCCCCCCCAGTTGAAAAGTGTATATTAAATATATATTTAGAAATATATATTTATAATTGGAACAGTGTCCCCCCGTGTAAAGAGACAGCGCCCCCCGGTGGTGAATAGGGGTACGGCTTGGTTCAGGTCTATAGTTAGCATCATGCTTATAACGGGGACTGGGTACATTTACTGAGACGCGTTTTTAACGCAAGTAATGACGTCACGTTACGCGGTTCCCACCACGAACACGGAATGTTTCTACGGTAGCTGAGTGTAATCGTGACGGAGACGATAGCTGTAGCGGGTTAGCTAGCCCAGCTAGCACCCTACGAACGTCACCTCGCCGCTGCCTCTAGCGCTCTCACCTGACGGGACGTAGTCTGCGTCCTCGTTGGACGAATATCCGTCTGAGTCGTAGTCAGAGTAGCTCATCGTGTTGGCGAAAAACGGGCTTCAGACTGAGAGTGAAGTCTCGTCAAACGAGCTTATTTACGGTCCCACGACGTCACAGACGTAACTCCGTTTGGCGCCAAAACGCCTCCTTACGAACAAAGACACTTGCGGTTATAACGTCGCTTATTCGCCTCAGTTATAGAAACGGATGAAGTGTGTGAAATGTATGAAAGCTGTTGTTGCGTCTCTGAAAACGAGTAAAACAACGTGACGTCATGGGGCCGACGACGGCAAGTTTCGAGGCTCAAACTGTTCGCCCGTCGCGCAAAGGTCTTCTTTGTGGAGAGGACCGAGCGATGTTTTGAAACGCCAGCGCCACCTCCAGGGTTGGAGGAAACATTACACTCGGTCTCAGTCTATCAATGATAAATACTGTGGTATTTTTAAATAATTCATGCAAATGTTATTCTCTCTAATATGACCTGTCTTTTTGATTGTATATATATATATATATATATACAATCAAAAAGACAGGTCAGGTAATTTTAATGAAAAGCACTTTGGGCTGCATTTTTATATGTATGAAAGTTGACTTTGACTTTGACTCCATTCAGAAAACCAGCGTTTTAACAGTAGTTATCTTGTGGTCTTGCAGACAGACCTAACAAAGCATGACTCAGCACTTTTTACTGATCACCATCATGATGGAGTTATTTCAGCATCCTTTTCATCTGGTTATTGATATTAAATAAATACTTTATTCTGTCCTCCAGCTGTGCTGAACCAGCCCACGTGGGTCCAGTGAATCCCCCCTCCTCCTCTATGGGAGAACGCAAATAAACAGAAATTATGAAATGAAGTAGACTGACCATATAGAGTGTTTGCATGTGAGTCATCTAATGAATGTTGTGTTTTTATACTTGACTAAATGAGCAGTCGTGACTCAAGTCAGTTGGACAGAAAATGGCGATGATGATGGGGAAGAGGAGAGACTTCTTCATCCTCCAAATATCCCGAGCTTCATTGCTGTTCGTTGCCAAACTAGACACGATGTTGGTTTGTAACTAAGTTTGAATGCACCTCCACAAACAAGAGTCTCTGGTCTAACGGAGGAACACAGACGGCTATTAGACGCCAGAAGAAAATAAGAAGCAAACAATAAAAGAAAAAAGAAAAAGAGATGCACAAAGAGAGACAGCCATTACACCTTTTCTTCCCAAATAACACATAATTGCCGCCTCACAATGTAATGTGCGCTCCATTTGAAGGTGACCTAAATGGCGAGTGATTAAATGTAATTTGCACACATCATTAAAGGTGACGGAGTGGCGCTCGTCATCGGCCGGGTTGAGTGGCGAGGACGGCCCATTAGCTGGCGGCGGCGTGGACTATTAGCTGTTTAGTTTGAACATTAAAGAGAGCTGATGATCCAGACTCAGGTTTTACAACAGAGATGCTGAGATACTTTCTTTTTAACAATTAAAACAAATATATTCATTTGATTGATGGAACTCCTCTCGAGGGGATTCTAATGAGAAAACAACCTTCGATGTGCAGTTGGCTCAAATAATCCTGAAATGAGAAGCTCCGATAACAACACACACAGAGGGACGGTGACCACTGTTGAGTTGCGCTCTGCATCGTGGTTGCCCGTAGCAACGGCAGCTGTTTAACCATGTTGGCGTCCTCGTTAAAGCCTTCTATCTTTTTAAAACATTTATGTTAATTATCTACGCCAACCGTTCACGTGAACCGACGTCCGGCTGGAAGTCACAAGATAAAATGGTCACCGGTTAAAGTGAAACACCATCATGATCCAGTCTGAATCCTCTTGAACTGAAGTCCGTTGGATTATCAATTCTGGCGACCGAAAGAGTCTACAAGAGATGAAATACAAGAATTCAGAATTACTTCAACTCACGCAAAGCTTCGTGTGAGCTCAACTTTGTTCTGCGTTGTCTTTATCGGGAGAAGAAGTCACAAAGAAGACGAAGATGAAGATGGTAAACCCGTCCCGACTCGGCCTCCACGACGCTCGTCACCAACACAAATAGAATTTTAATCCCAAATCTCTGCTGTGTTTTCTTCCTGTGTTCTTTGTGCTTTTTGACGGCGAGTCCTCAGACCTCCTCTGGGTCCTGGGATGATCCCGGCCTCCCTCTCTAAATGCTAATAAGGTGAGCGGGCGAGTGATGGAGGGAGGCCAGCGGGGAACACGAGGAACATAATCTCCTGGCTCAATGATCCCACCCTACCTGAAGAGACCTGCATCCCGTTAGCAGGAGATATTAGTATGACTGCTTCATCCTCAGAGAGACAGGCAGGCAGGCAGGCAGACAGACAGGGAGGCAGACAGGGAGGCAGACAGGGAGGCAGGCAGGCAGGGAGGCAGGCAGGCAGGGAGGCAGGGAGGCAGACAGACAGGCAGGCAGGCAGGCAGGCAGGCAGACAGGGAGGCAGACAGGCAGGGAGGCAGACAGGGAGGCAGGCAGACAGGGAGGCAGATAGGCAGGGAGGCAGACAGGGAGGCAGGCAGGCAGGGAGGCAGACAGACAGGCAGGCAGACAGGGAGGCAGATAGGCAGGGAGGCAGACAGGGAGGCAGGCAGGGAGGCAGGCAGACAGGCAGGCAGGCAGGGAGGCAGACAGACAGGGAGGCAGACAGGCAGGGAGGCAGACAGGGAGGCAGGCAGGGAGGCAGACAGGGAGGCAGGCAGGGAGGCAGAGAGACAGGGAGGCAGGCAGGCAGGCAGGCAGGCAGGCAGGCAGGCAGGCAGGCAGACAGGGAGGCAGGCAGGGAGGCAGACAGGCAGGCAGACAGGGAAGCAGGCAGGGAGGCAGACAGGGAGGCAGGCAGGCAGGGAGGCAGGCAGACAGGCAGGCAGACAGGGAGGCAGGCAGGGAGGCAGACAGGGAGGCAGGCAGGCAGGGAGGCAGACAGACAGGGAGGCAGACAGGGAGGCAGGCAGGGAGGCAGACAGACAGGGAGGCAGGCAGGCAGGCAGGCAGGCAGACAGGCAGACAGGCAGAGAGACAGAGAGACAGAGAGACAGAGAGACAGACAGGCAGACAGACAGGGAGGCAGGCAGGCAGACAGGGAGGCAGGCAGAGAGACAGAGAGACGGAGAGACAGACAGGCAGGCAGGCAGGCAGAGAGACTGACAGGCAGGCAGGCAGAGAGACTGACAGGCAGCAGACTGACAGGCAGGCAGGCAGACAGGCAGGCAGAGATACAGAGAGACAGGCAGACAGGCAGACAGGCAGGCAGGCAGAGATACAGAGAGACAGACAGGCAGGCAGGCAGGCAGGCAGAGATACAGGCAGACAGACAGACAGGCAGGCAGGCAGGCAGGCAGAGATACAGAGAGACAGGCAGACAGGCAGACAGGCAGACAGACAGACAGGCAGGCAGACAGGCAGGCAGGCAGACAGACAGACAGACAGACAGGCAGACAGACAGACAGGCAGACAGACAGACAGACAGACAGAGACAGACAGGCAGGCAGGCAGACAGACAGACAGACAGGCAGGCAGGCAGGCAGACAGAGCAGGCAGGCAGACAGACAGACAGGCAGGCAGACAGGCAGGCAGGACAGACAGACAGACAGACAGGCAGGCAGACAGACAGACAGACAGACATACTTTAAAATGTCGTAGCAGTGTTGTAGAAAGGTGAAACAGAAAGAATACAACATTAGGTACGGTACAGTGAGACCAGGTCTGGACCCTGCAGGTCTCCAGGGTAAACAGAGTCCTCCATCATGGTCCTGGAGCTCCTGGAGACAGTGAGAGCTCCGTGTTGCAGCTGTCCGCCGCCGCCGCTGACTGATGCTCCGCTGAAGTGGCGAGCTTGTGCCAGGAAGCTACTCTCCACTCGCCATCCGCTACAACGCCATTACAGCCTCCACCGCTACCTGGACTCACTGTGCACACGATGACCTCGTCATCATCATCATCATCATCATCATCATCATCATCATCATCAGAAAGACGTCAAGAATGAAAAGCTGAATTGAAGGAAATATTAAACCCATCTAGTAGCTAACCAGCATTGGTAGCGTGGTAGCGACCTGTCAATCAGCAGGTAAGCCCCGCCCCCTAAAGCATCCCCTGCATTCTGGTCTGGTGGACTCTAAATGGACCATGATGTACTAAATGAACATCATGCTGGATGGAAGAAGACTTGAAACTAGAGATTGAGACCATAAACTCATATTTACAATGTTTACTGAGATATTAATGTTCTGGATCTCGTATCTAGAGAGGCTTCAGGACAGCAGCAGGTTTGAACAGCTGTTCTGTCTCCACATCATCCATCACTCTTCAGAGCGTTCAAACACTAGAAGGTCTGCTGAGTGTTGGTTCGCTGCTGGTCCTCTCTAGGGTCCTGACTTGCGTGGGCAGATGTGAGAGCGCCTCCTACTGATTGGCCGATCCATCACGGAGGATCTTCCTGAATGGTGTTAGGATCAGTCGGCGTGTTGTTGCGTCGGCGCTCAGAACCGGATCACCGTGGTCTGGTTTGCCTCATGTGGTCCTGCTGCTGTCAGCTCAGATCACCGTGCAGGTCTGGACTGTGTCAGAGCGACAGGTCGGGATCGATCGTGTCCACAGTGAACTGTTGACCCGTCTGGTTCAGGTCTCCAAACCAGGTTTACTGGTACTTAGTGAGTGAGAAATGAGGATCAGGACTTTGGGGTCCTGGTGGAGGTCTGGTGGAGGTCTGGTGGAGGTCTGGTAAAGCCTTTAACATCCCACAGCTTTCTGTGAAAAACAACCTGCATCAAAGAAAAAGTAAATTACATTTTAGTTTAGATTCGTCGCCGTCTGAACCTTTTTTCTTTATTATATTCATTACAATATTTAATATTCCATTTTAAAGTAGTATTGCTATTACTGTTTCATTTAATTTATTCTATGTAGATTTCATGAATATAGATGTAACTCGCACCTGATTGGTTGTCGCATTTTTTATTATTATAAAGCTCAGAAATAACGACTTTGTAAAGAAGTTATATTAGCGATCTGTGTGTAAATATATATATGTGTACATTTATATGTGAAGCCTTCCAACATTAAATGAATTGTTGCTCTGTATTTATTAATAAACTCAGATGAACATATATTTCAGATCCCAGCACCGTATTAATATTAAAGCTATCAGCATGTAGGAGATTAAAGCATCATCTTCACATTTAAAATGAAGAAAAGCCTTTTTCTTCTTCCCGGTTTCTGAGATGTGAGGGCTTTTTGTGGGGTCGGGGGGGGTCATCAGGGTCAGAGTGATCTGGTTCCAGGTCTGTGTGTGGTGTCCTCAGCATCAATGAGACCCAGCAGCAGCAGAGGAGGAACAGGAAGTCCTGCTGAGGAGAGAAGGAGGCGACCGGCAGCTATTTCAGCATCGTTGGCGTCTCCGGGAACAAGGTGATGAGAGGCGGACCACAATAGGACGGACTCAGCAGGACTCAGCGGGACTCAGCGGGACCCAACGGGACCCGGAGACATGGACCCTAATCCTGCATCCCGATATTTCAACTTATTCATAAAGCAGATGACACTGAGGAAATGACTTTCTCTTCATCTGAATAAAGGAAGAGAAACGTCCATCAAAACAAACGTGGGCCCGTTTTAATCTGGACTGAGTCTAGAGGGGGGTCTGGTGGTCGGTGAGGGAACAGTAGACGTTGTCATGGTGACGTCATGCGTTTTTGAAGCCTCGAGTTCCAGCCATACTCATTTTTTAAGACCAGTGAAGGAAGTGACCATATTTGGACATCTTAGTAGATAACTAGCATTGGTAGCGTGGATGTGACCTGTCAATCAGCAGGTAAGCCCCGCCCCCTAAAGCATCCCCTGCTTTCTGGTCTGGTGGACTCTAAATGGACCATAATGTACTAAATGAACATCATGCTGGATGGAAGAAGACTTAAAACTAGAGATTGAGACCATAAACTCATGTTTACAATGTTTACTGAGATAATACATCAAGAGAGAAGTAGGACCATTTTCTCATAGACTTCTATACAACCAGAGAGGAGTCGCCCCCTGGTGGCCAGCAGAGAGAAGTAGGACCATTTTCTCATAGACTTCTATACAACCAGAGAGGAGTCGCCCCCTGGTGGCCAGCAGAGAGAAGTAGGACCATTTTCTCATAGACTTCTATACAACCAGAAGAGGAGTCGCCCCCTGGTGGCCAGCAGAGAGAAGTAGGACCATTTTCTCATAGACTTCTATACAACCAGAGAGGAGTCGCCCCCTGGTGGCCAGCAGAGAGAAGTAGGACCATTTTCTCATAGACTTCTATACAACCAGAGAGGAGTCGCCCCCTGGTGGCCAGCAGAGAGAAGTAGGACCATTTTCTCATAGACTTCTATACAACCAGAGAGGAGTCGCCCCCTGGTGGCCAGCAGAGAGAAGTAGGACCATTTTCTCAAGGACTTCTATACAACCAGAGAGGAGTCGCCCCCTGGTGGCCAGCAGAGAGAAGTAGGACCATTTTCTCATAGACTTCTATACAACCAGAGAGGAGTCGCCCCCTGGTGGCCAGCAGAGAGAAGTAGGACCATTTTCTCATAGACTTCTATACAACCAGAGAGGAGTCGCCCCCTGGTGGCCAGCAGAGAGAAGTAGGACCATTTTCTCATAGACTTCTATACAACCAGAGAGGAGTCGCCCCCTGGTGGCCAGCAGAGAGAATGCAGCTTTAAAGGCACCTCAGTGTCGGCTTCACTTTTCAGACCTGGAGGTCGGCGCCTGGTTTAAAACACGACCCAGTCTCACACCTGTACCTCCTGCTCATCTTTCGGACTCGTCTCCATGGCGACCACCGGGGCCGTCTCCGTGGTAATACCCGCCATCATGTGTGATCATCACGGTGGCTAACGGTAAATCCTCCGGCAGCTCGGTGTGAGAGAGAGAGCATTAAACGGCTTCCTGCCTCTCTCATCATGTCTTCAGTCCTGTTGAAGGAAACATATGAAGGTTTATTAAACGTACGAAATCACACAAATTAAAATCTCCTCAGCTTCTGAAGGAGAATCTAATTAAATGTCTGTTTTGTTTTTGTTTTTATTGTTTAATTAAAACATAATTCATAATAATAACATTAACTTTAATTCTGACTCATTTTATGCACAAAATACCACGTAAACAAAACACGTAGTAGAAAGTACAGATGTTCGTGTTAACATGCCGGGAAACATAAATACTCCAGTAAAGTACAGATACCTGAGAATACTACTGAAGTACACTAAGGAAGTATTTGTACCTCGTCCTCTGTGAACAGTACTACAGTGATCGTTGGGTGTGTTGACGTGATTTAGAGTTTCTTCAGGAGCCACACACACACACACACACACACACACACACACACACACACATCAGATTAGACTGACGGATACCCCCCCCCCCCCCCCCTTAAATCCAATCCCAGTCTCCGAGGGCGACATAGAGAAATGTGATGAAGACATTATATGATGTTATTGAATTTCATCCTGCGTTGTGCTCGTGACCCCCCCTCCCCCCTCCCCCTGCTGACGCGCGCTCCCAGGAGCGCGGGGACATAAAAGCCGGCCGGAGTTCCGTCTGAACCACCGAGCGGAGACACCGACACACCTGAGCGGACACGTCACGTGACCAGACAAGGTGCGTTCAGGACCGGAGTCTCGTTCATCCTCAGAGTTAAAGACTCCACTTTCACTGATGCTCTCTCTCTCTCTCTCTCTCTCTCTCTCTCTCTCTCTCTCTCTCTCTCTCTCTCTCTCTCTCTCTCTCTCCCAGATGCAGAGGAGTTTTGGGATTTTTTGCGTGACGCTCATCTTCATCGCGAGTCTGTCTGAGAGCGTCGGGCTGGTGATCGCGGTAAGTCAGCCTTCACTACGACCTTAACACTTCTAACAGACTTTTAAGTCTTCACATTATATACATATATTTGAGGGGAAATAAACTCATGATCATACGTAATCAGGGGTGGGAAGTAACGAAGTACAAATACTTGAGTTTGAATGTATTTCAGGGGAATTATAGATTCTTCATTTATTATTAATATGATGACAGTTTTGGTTAGTCTTCATGAAGTAGAAATGTACTTCATAGTGATACTTTTACTTTCTATTTGAGTACAACCCTCGGTACTTTTAAAATAGAGTCTGTACTTCTACTTCTACCAGAGTATTTTTTGTACTTTGACTCGTCTACATGTCACTTTGACTTATACAAATATATTTTGGGATATTTTTGAATGTATGCTGAAAATAATTATTGTAACGATGCACTGGAAGCATATCTACAAACATGCTTTCACTAAGGAACATATTCATGTTATGTACTTATATTTTAGCAATACACTCAAAATGTTTAATGTACTTGTAACGTTCATTTCCTGAATCAAGCCTGTGTATTAGTACACACACAGCAATGTACTTAAGTACGATAAATACACTTTAAATGTGTCCTTTTACACTTCTTACATTCTACTAAATTAACTGATGATGAGTGTCTGCAAGTACAGTCAAATATACTAAAATGTTATGTACTTAGTGTATTTATATTTCACCAGAGACATTAGAGAATTATAATAGAAAACGACAAAACGGGCATTTACTGTCTATATAAAACTGTGAACCGGGTTTAAACTGGGTTTATCCTGGGATTATACTAGGTTTATACTGGGATTATACTGGGTTTATACTGGCATTATACTGGGTTTATACTGGGTTTATACTGGCATTATACTGGGATTATACTGGAATTATACTGGGTTTATACTGGGTTTATACTGGCATTATACTGAGATTATACTGGGATTATACTGGGTTTATACTGGGATTATACTGGGATTATACTGGGTTTATCCTGGGATTATACTGGGTTTATACTGGGATTATACTGGGTTTATACTGGGTTTATCCTGGGATTATACTGGGTTTATACTGGCATTATACTGGGATTATACTGGGTTTATCCTGGGATTATACTGGGTTTATACTGGGATTATACTGGGTTTATACTGGCATTATACTGGGATTGTACTGGGATTATACTGGGTTTATACTGGCATTATACTGGGATTATACTGGGTTTATCCTGGGATTATACTGGGTTTATACTGGGATTATACTGGGTTTATACTGGCATTATACTGGGATTATACTGGGTTTATACTGGGATTATACTGGCTTTATACTGGGATTATACTGGGATTATACTGGGTTTATACTGGGTTTATACTGGGATTATACTGGGTTTATACTGGCATTATACTGAGATTATACTGGGATTATACTGGGATTATACTGGGTTTATACTGGCATTATACTGGGATTATACTGGGATTATACTGGGTTTATACTGGGTTTATACTGGGTTTATACTGGGATTATACTGGGTTTATACTGGCATTATACTGGGATTATACTGGGTTTATACTGGCTTTATACTGGGTTTATACTGGGTTTATACTGGCTTTATACTGGTGTAGAACAAAGAAAATGTGTATAAATGTGTATGAAAGTGTAGAACTGTGATATGTGATCTGTGTCTGCAGGCGAAGGAGAAACGTGGCTGGACACTGAACAGTGCTGGCTACCTGTTGGGTCCCCGTAAGTAAACACACACACACACACACACACACACACACACACACACACCACACTGTCATACTGCATCAGTAATCAGCTGTTATCCAAAAAACTCACTCCGGATCATTTTCTATCAAATTATACTTTCATTTAACGGCGACCTCCAGTTCTGAACAGTGAAGCTGAAGCTCCGTGTGTGTGTTTATATGTGTATGTGTGTGTATAAATGTGTGTGTGTATAAATGTGTGTGTTTAAATGTGTGTGTGTGTGTATAAATGTGTGTGTGTATAAATGTGTGTGTTTAAATGTGTGTGTGTGTGTGTGTGTGTATAAATGTGTGTGTGTGTGTATAAATGTGTGTGTGTATAAATGTGTGTGTGTATAAATGTGTGTGTTAAAATGTGTGTGTGTGTTTAAATGTGTGTGTGTATAAATGTGAGTGTGTATAAATGTGAGTGTGTATAAATGTGTGTGTTTAAATGTGTGTGTGTGTTTAAATGTGTGTGTGTGTGTGTAAATGTGTGTGTGTGTGTAAATGTGTGTGTGTGTGTAAATGTGTGTGTATAAATGTATGTGTGTGTAAATGTGTGTGTGTGTGTAAATGTGTGTGTATAAATGTGTGTGTATAAATGTATGTGTGTGTAAATGTGTGTGTGTGTGTGTAAATGTGTGTGTGTATAAATGTGTGTGTGTGTATAAATGTGTGTGTGTGTGTATAAATGTGTGTGTGTGTATAAATGTGTGTGTGTGTATAAATGTGTGTGTGTGTATAAATGTGTGTGTGTGTGTGTGTGTGTATAAATGTGTGTGTGTGTGTTAAATGTGTGTGTGTGTGTGTGTATAAATGTGTGTGTGTGTATAAATGTGTGTGTTTGTGTGTGTGTGTGTATAAATGTGTGTGTGTGTGTGTGTATAAATGTGTGTGTGTATAAATGTATGTGTGTGTGTGTGTGTATAAATGTGTGTGTGTGTGTGTATAAATGTGTGTGTGTATAAATGTGTGTGTGTGTATAAATGTGTGTGTGTGTGTGTATAAATGTGTGTGTGTGTGTGTATAAATGTGTGTGTGTATAAATGTGTGTGTGTGTATAAATGTGTGTGTGTGTGTGTGTATAAATGTGTGTGTGTGTGTGTGTGTGTGTATAAATGTGTGTGTGTGTGTGTATAAATGTGTGTGTGTATAAATGTGTGTGTGTATAAATGTGTGTGTGTGTGTGTATAAATGTGTGTGTGTGTGTATAAATGTGTGTGTGTATAAATGTGTGTGTGTGTGTGTATAAATGTGTGTGTGTGTGTATAAATGTGTGTGTGTGTGTATAAATGTGTGTGTGTATAAATGTGTGTGTGTGTGTGTATAAATGTGTGTGTGTGTGTGTGTGTGTGTGTATAAATGTGTGTGTGTGTGTATAAATGTGTGTGTGTGTGTATAAATGTGTGTGTGTGTGTGTATAAATGTGTGTGTGTGTGTGTATAAATGTGTGTGTGTATAAATGTGTGTGTGTGTATAAATGTGTGTGTGTGTATAAATGTGTGTGTATAAATGTGTGTGTGTGTGTGTATAAATGTGTGTGTGTGTGTGTGTGTGTGTGTGTATAAATGTGTGAGAGAGAGAGAGACGTCCAGGTAAAGGTTGCTCCTGCCTCATCCTGTGTTTCAGGTCGTATTGATCACCTAATTCAGATAAAGGACTCTCCCAGTGCCAGAGGCCGAGACCAGCTGGTCCCTCAATGTAAGAGCTCGGCTGCTGCAGGGCTTTGGCTTCAGGCCGGGAATTGCTCCGCCCGATCACATCCGCCTCCCAGCTTCCTGTCGCTCCACCATCCAAACACATGCATCACTCTCCTCTTCACTATTATTCACCGTAGTATCCACATGATCAGCAAAATACCATCAAAACTCAGTTCTTACGGCGTCACAGAAAAGACAAGGAATAATCTCAAAGAAGACGACCAGAGGTCTCCTTGCATTAAAGAAGGACAGATACATTTTAAAAGTGTATTTCTGTATTTTTAAAATCAGACTCTATTTTCACTTCTCTACTATCAAATTCATATTTACGATTATCCAGACACCGAAAATACACTAAATGTCATTACATGTCCTTCTCTGTAATATAAGGACAGGAAGTGGTTTTATATTAAAAATAATTGTCATTTAATTTTCATTGTAAAATGAAACATTAAAATTAACATCATTAATATAAGAACATTAAATTAATTGTAATTAAAATTAGGAGACAATTCTAAAGAAAATGTACAAAACTCTTTAGACAAACTACAGGAGGTCATAGAGACGCTTTATCCTTGAAACACAAAACCATTAAAATACATCATTCTACCTCCCTGTGCTCACTCCAGTCACGTATATTTAATTGGACACACACACACACACACACACACACACACACACACACACACACACACACACACACTCGAGCACTACTTGAACTAATGAGTGGACGCCTGCAGACACTTAGCCTCCGTCGTCCACGTGTGTGTGAACGTTACTTAAAAGACACTCGAACCCGAAGGTGAGCCACAGAAGACACGTACTGTAGGTCATGTGACATAACTCGTTTCCACATGAACACCGGGTCTTTATTATTCAGTTAGAGTCACAGAGATGGGCATTTGTTTTAGACATAGCCACAATGTGACTATGCTAATCTAGGTTAAACATAGACCATATTTGACTATGCTAAGCTAGGCTAAACATAGACCATATTTGACTATGCTAATCTAGGTTAAACATAGACCATATTTGACTATGCTAAGCTAGGCTAAACATAGACCATATTTGACTATGCTAAGCTAGATTAAACATAGACCATATTTGACTATGCTAAGCTAGGCCAAACATACCCATGTGACTATGCTAAGCTAGGCTAAACATACAACATATTTGACTATGCTGAGCTAGGCTAAACATACCCATGTGACTATGCTAAGCTAGGCTGAACATACAACATATTTGACTATGCTGAGCTAGGCTAAACATACCCATGTGACTATGCTAAGCTAGGCTGAACATACAACATATTTGACTATGCTGAGCTAGGCTAAACATACCCATGTGACTATGCTAAGCTAGGCTAAACATACAACATATTTGACTATGCTGAGCTAGGCTAAACATAGCCATGTGACTATGCTAAGCTAGGCTAAACATACAACATATTTGACTATGCTGAGCTAGGCTAAACATAGCCATGTGACTATGCTAAGCTAGGCTAAACATACAACATATTTGACTATGCTGAGCTAGGCTAAACATAGCCATGTGACTATGCTAAGCTAGGCTAACCATAGCATGTGACTATGCTAAGCTAGGCTAAACATGAGTCTGGACTACACTGTTCAACCAGGAACCAACGATGCACCACTGCAGCTGAGCCAAACACTTTGCTTGTCTATTATTTAACTTTCATCATCATCGTTATTATTATGATTCGTGTGTTTTTCTGTTTTTCTGCAATTCCACAAGCCAAGCCCTGCAGACGGCCCGTAAACGTTTGGACATTGAACCAAACAATTACAAACCCAGTATACCATGCAAGTAGGAGGGTCAGCCGGAGGGTGTGTGTGTGTGTGTGTGTCTCTGTGTGTGCGTGTTTGTGTGTGTGTGTGTGTGTATATCGTTGAGTCCAGATCAGCTGATGCTTGTTTGCGTGTCTGACTCCATTGATGTGATCTCAGATGGAATAGATGGACACCGGACTCTCGGAGACAAGCCGGGTCTGGCTGGGAAGAGGGACATGGAGGAGGACTTCAGACCAGGTCTGTCCCTCTCTAATGCACTGAACCAGGATCCATGATCTCCTGTAACCACGTAGCACAAAGGCTAACCATGTAGTACAAAGTCTAACCACGTAGTACAAAGGCTAACCACGTAGCACAAAGGCTAACCACTTAGCGCTAAGGCTAAGCACTTAGCACAAAAGCTCAACCAGTAGCACAAAGGCTAACACTAAGCCTGTTTGTTTTGCTGAAGTTAAGGGTTGGCTGAGTTTTCTCTGTAGTTCATATCTAAAATGTTATCGTTTATATATTCTTATGTGACATCTGTCTGAACTTTGCTGCTTCGCCTCCACAGGAACGCTGAGAATAGCAGATGGAGACATCATCCACACCGTCATCGACTTCCTGTCGTACCTGAAGCTCAAAGGTAACCTCCTCATTTCAGACCGACCCAGAGACCAGACCAGACTATGTGGAGGAACCAGAGACCGTCTGTGGTCCCCCAGAGGCCTAGATAGTAGACCACATTAATCCAGAGACCAGACCAGACTATGTGGAGGAACCAGAGACTGTCTGTGGTCCCCCAGAGGTCTAGATAGTAG
Source organism: Chelidonichthys spinosus (assembly GCA_029853015.1). NCBI lineage: Eukaryota > Metazoa > Chordata > Actinopteri > Perciformes > Triglidae > Chelidonichthys > Chelidonichthys spinosus. Next base: position 673,459 of record CM056825.1, on the reverse strand, counting down.
CCCACATTAGTCCAGAGACCAGACCAGACTATGTGGAGGAACCAGAGACTGTCTGTGGTCTCCCAGAGGTCTAGATAGTAGCCCACATTAGTCCAGAGACCAGACCAGACTATGTGGAGGAACCAGAGACTGTCTGTGGTCTCCCAGAGGTCTAGATAGTAGCCCACATTAGTCCAGAGACCAGACCAGACTATGTGGAGAAACCAGAGATTGTCTGTGGTCTCCCAGAGGTCTAGATAGTAGCTCACATTAGTCCAGAGACCAGACCAGACTATGTGGAGGAACCAGAGACTGTCTGTGGTCCAAACAACAAGGTCTCTGCTGTATTTATGTCTAGATGACCTTATATGGAGTGTTGATGGAGCAGCTACAATGTTAGCGTAGCCTAGCACCATCAACCAGACTCCATTCAGAAAACCAGCGTTTTAACAGGAGTTATCTTGTGGTCTTGCAGACAGACCTAACAAAGCATGACTCGGCACTTTTTACTGATCCCCATCATGATGGAGTTATTTCAGCATCCTGTTCATCTGGTTATTGATATTAAATCACAGATCAATACTTGATTCTGGTTCCTCCAGCTGTGGTCGGTCGATGTGGAGGGAATATACGATGGAAGTATATCTTTGAGGATTTGTGTGTTACAGAGATGGGAGCCTTGGACAGCCTGCCTTCTTCTGTGACATCAGACGAACTGGCTAATCCCTAACGTCCTCGTGTGCAGTTCGTCTCCGCCCCCGGGAACCGGACATCAGATTCTTTACCTCTTTAACAGATCGATAACAGAAACGTGGGGCGTTTCTCTGTAAATGAAAGTTGTGTGTGAGTGTCTGCTGCCTGCAGGTGGATCCAGGTAACAGCGGTACTGCATCATCATGTCTGTTTATCAGAATAAAGTCTATTCAATAAAGAAATGGCACTGGACCCAACCGGAAACCTCAACGTCTTCATTTCCATCAGACACAAACTCACACAAACTCAACTCCAGTTCAAAGACAACCTTCTCCTTAACGTTTCTATGGTAACTGTACGGGGGCAAGTAGGAAAATCAATTACAACCGAATATATAGTTTAAATATACACCATGCTATACTATTTGTTAATGAACAGACATTCTACAAACACATTGAGATAAAAAGTAATACGATTATTTTGATTAATTATTTTATACTCTTAACACCAATTTGGGGAAACCACGATGTGACTGACCTTCTGGTAGCTTTCAGGTACTTCCTGTTTAATGACCGGGTACTTCCTGTTTGATGCCAGTGTACTTCCTGTTTGATGACAGGTAACCAGTCAGCTTCAACTCTTCTAGGAGGCGTCTCACAAGGTTTAGGAGTGTGTTTATGGGACTTTTGGACCATTCTTCCAGAAGTGTATTTATGACGTCACACTGATGTTGGAGGGAAGGCCTGGCTCTCAGTCTGATTCATCCCAAAGGTCTTCTATGGGGTTGAGGTCAGGACTCAGGCCAGTCAGGTTCATCCACACCAGACTCTCTCCTCCAGGTCTTTGTGGACCTTGTGGAATTGTCCAACATCTCTTGGTGTGCTGAAGCATTCAGAGTTCCTTTCACCGGAACTAAGAGGCCAAGCCCAGAAAGTCCTGAAAGACACCCCCACACCATAATCCCCCTCCACCAAACTTTACACGGGGCAATTTCAATAAAATTCTTAGAATAAAAAATGTAGTAATAACATCTATCGAATCTTCTTCAGAGTAAACTTAAAGAATCTCCTAAAAGACATTCTGTGAATTTGAACAAAGTTTAAAGAGAGATAAACACAATATGACCTGATATGTTATACATGCATCTGTTGGACCTCTGGGCCGGTGCAGGTCTAGACCTCTGGTCTGGTGCAGGACTGGAACACATAGAGAACACCAACACATCGTCAGCATAGCAGCACATAAGCCGGTTTCTGCTGCAGATAGACGGATGTTTGTCTGAGAGGAGATCTTCAGGCATCTCGCGTAGAAAAAGCCTGCTCCTAAAAAGGCTTCAACTCAACTCAGCACCAACGAGGCTGATTGGTGGAACAGGATCAGGTTTCTCTTGTTACTCTGAGGCTGGATTTAAGTTGATCCACCTGGTCTGACGAGCCCCCATGTGTCTCACACATGGTTCCCCTGAGAACCAAACATCAGGTCCTAGACGAAGGTTTCCTTCAAGGAAGGATGGAGCGTACAGGGGTGAAAGCGGAGCATGGCCGTCGGCAATGAAGGTGGACGGAGGCCAGCGAGCGCCTGGACCAGCTTTTATAGGGGGCCCAGGTGAGCCGAGTCCAGCTGATGAGCCTCCTGCCTGCTGATTGGTCAGGACCTCCAAGACAGAAGACAATGAAGCAGATATGTTCATGGTTCATCATAACTCAATGATTCAAGGTGATTTATAACAATAAGTCTCTTGGTGTGCTGAAGCATTCAGAGTTCCTTTCACCGGAACTAAGAGGCCAAGCCCAGAAAGTCCTGAATGACCTAAATGTAAATGTAAGTTCATACCATCATCAGGATAATAAATAAATAATCGTAATATCATCATCCTATCGTTATCAGGATGAATGAATCCCAATCATTTTGACCAGACTTATCGTGACATTAAGTTTGTTCAATGTGTCTGTGTGTGTGTGTGTGTGTGTCTGTGTGTGTGTGTGTGTGTGTGTGTGTGTGTGTGTGTGTGTGTCTGTGTGTGTGTGCAGATATCCAGAGACTGCAGACACGAGGATCCAGTAGACCCAGTACTACCTTGAGCTCAGAGAAAGTCCTGATCCACTACCTCCAGGAGAGATGAGACGGTCTTGTTGGTGTGTGAATAATAAATAAATAAACTATTACAGTATATATGTGTACAGATGTATTCTCTCTGAATATAAAGCAACAGGAGAAACAAATAAAAAGTTCTGAATAAATGATGGAAGATGATCTTTCTGGCTGCAGTCTGTCCTCTCGACCACCAGGGGGAAGCAGTCGATAGTGAAAACCTGATGAACATGGTCTCTACATTTGTCAGGAAACAGTGACGTTAACAGATTCATCAGCTGGATCGAATGTGTGACTCAGCAGATTTCTGAACAGATGTATGGAAGCAGAAAGAGAAAATACCATCTGATCAGCATATTATATAATTGATATAATAATCAGTGACACAAACACCCACAGGGTGAAAACAGCTCAAGGAGCTCATGTGCAGTGAGTTCTTCTCACCAGCAGGGGGCACTGACGTGTTCACAGCTCTCTGGAGGCCAGTCGACCTCAGACCTCGTCCAAGGTCGCCGTCGGGTCGCCTCGCTCTCTCCCAGCATTCCTGCTGCGAGGAGGGGAAGAGTGCTTCCAGCAGAGATGTGATCTGAACGGAGCTGATATCCGTTACAGGATTAACTAAACCAAGCAGAGCGGCTGTTTGTTTAACCCGCCGCCTCTGTGGACGGAGGAAACCAGGCTCCGACGGCTGGAGGTTGGAGAGAGGACAGACAGGAAGAGGGAGGTCGCCCTGCTCAGATGGAGCCATCAGCCTCCAAGCTGGGCAGACAGACAGTCAGACAGGTTGTTCTGTGTCAGACAGACGGGTTCACAACCTTCCGGAGTGAGTTTATGGTCTCAATCTCGAGTTTCACGTCTTCTTCAATCCAGCATGATGTTAATTTAGGACATTATGGTCCATTTAGAGTCCACCAGACCAGAAAGCAGGGGATGCTTTAGGGGGCGGGGCTTACCTGCTGATTGACAGGTCACTACCAATGCTAGCTAGCAACTAAATGACTTTAATGCTTAGCTGTAAAGTTGAACCTTGAACTATGAAGCTAACTTTGTTAGCAGCCTCACACCAGAATCCACATGGATCCAGATCCGGTAAGGGTGCTGCTCTTGCTCATCAGATCCACCTGTTGCTCCTCCACAGTCCAAATATGGTCAGTTCCTTCACTGGTTGCAAAGAAACCAAGATGGTGACGTCAAACCTTCAAACCCGTAGAAAACAAACCACGACGATGTCCTCTTATATTCATTCTGTGATATTAGTGACAGAAATGAAAAGAAGGAAAACTGAAAGTTAAATTACAACTATTACAAACGCACATCGGGCCTTTTAATAATACTTTTTATTTCTGATAATCTTCATGTTTGATCTCCAGATGACATTCACAGTTTAGTTACAGACTAGAAACCAGCCGCAGCTGATCTCAGAACAGGACTTGCTCAGAAAAAGGCACTTCCTTCATTTTCTCACAGCTCCAACTGTTGAGCTTTATCTTCATCGTCACCATCATCATCACAATCATCATCATCATCACCATCATCACCATCATCATCATCAAACATTTCATGTTTGGTAATATTCCAGGGTTACCATGGTTACTATGGAACATAAAGGCATGCATTCATCACTAATCAAGTTGATCTTTCACCTCATCACAGCAACGAGTGACCTCCACCATATTATTACTATTATAATAAAATGTTCTCTCACGTAAAAACTTCTCCCGGAAAAAAGAAAAACCTTGTTTCCTAATCTGACATTTACATTATTATTTTACAGTAAATTACATTAAAGTGTGACATCAATCTAAGTCGCTTTGAACTGTTCGGTTCTTATTACGAGCCGACCTACGTGCTCAACGTGTTCGTGCTGCATTCACACGGAAGAACGCCACCTGCTGGACGACCAGGGGATAACAGCCTGACGCTAAGAATTACACGTTGTCATGGTGACGTCACCCGTTGTGTACTAGTAGCTAACTAGCATTGGTAGCGTGGATGTGACCCGTCAATCAGCAGGTAAGCCCCGCTCCCTAAAGCATCCCCTGCTTTCTGGTCTGGTGGACTCTAAATGGACCATAATGTACTAAATGAACATCATGCTGGATTGAAGAAGACTTGAAACTAGAGATTGAGACCATGAACTCATGTTTACAATGTTTACTGAGATAATACATCAAGAGAGAAGTAGGACCATTTTCTCATGGACTTCTATACAACCAGAGAGGAGTCGCCCCCTGGTGGCCAGCAGAGAGAAGTAGGACCATTTTCTCATAGACTTCTATACAACCAGAGAGGAGTCGCCCCCTGGTGGCCAGCAGAGAGGATGACAGTTTAAGGACCTTCAGCGTGAGCTTCACTTTTTGGTTGCTGCTCGATACAGATGTGCAGTTTTGGAATAATAATCTTATTTGATGTTAATTATTCTCGTAGTTCGTGTTTGTGTTAGCGATCTCACGTCTGATTGTTATTTCACCTGAACCTATCGTCCTACTCTCGTCCACGAACACGGCGTCCGGTTTGTCTGATTTCATGTGAATGCAGCATTCGGAAGGGTTCAGGTTTGATGCTACGTCTTTGTTTCCTGGAAGCGTTGTGGATCTGGAGGCAACGCGAGTTCTGCTTTCATTGATCGTGTGTTATAGAACCCACATTCTTTTATTTATTTATACAAATAAAAAAAAATAAAAATAAAAGTAAGCTTTCAATTAAACCAATGAGATGATCATGATTATTGTAAAATAACTGATTTAAAGAGAAAAAGTTAAAAAGTTTCCTGAACGTATCTGGGATTTTAACACAACAAGATAGTCACCATGGTGATGAATGAATAGGCTCTCAACCAATCACGTCGCTGCTCTCACTGAAAACACAAACGGAGAATCCTTCCTAAATGAACCTCAATGATCTGCTGGTTGAAAGCAGAGAATAGAGCCCTTAGTGTTCAACCTTACTCCTCCTTCCGCTGTGTTGCCATGGCGACCGATTGGTGCTGACATCTAACCGATGTAATGGCGTTTCTAGGAGCATTTCCTGTTTACTCGTCCTCCTCGCTGCTCTAGAAGTCCATCAGCTGACACGTCACGGCGTTAACGGAGTCTGTCGTCACGGTTACAGCACTGTCGTAGGAACGCGGCAGTCCTAGTCCAGACTGTTCCATGGTTGCCGTGGTTACAGTGTTATAACGTTGCCGTCCTCTCTCATGCTCTCTTGGCTGCTGCTCGCCGTGTGGGCGGGGTTCCCGTTGTTGTGGTTGGACATCATCACGGCGGCGCTGTCGCTCAGCAACGCTCCCACGCTGTTGGGCAACGAGACACTCTGGGGGAGGGGCCTGTTGCCGGGCGAGTCTCTGTTGAGGTTGCCGCCGTTGTTGCTGTTGTTGGCGGCGCGGTGTGAGTCATACGCCGTCGTCAGGCAGTCATTCTCCAGGATGATGTCGTCGTCATCGTCCTCGTCGTCGCTGTCGCCCTCGGCGATGCTGTTGCTATGGCAACGACAAACAACAACAGCATATGATGGTTGTTTTTCCTGGTTTTTCCTGCTCACCACACCTCCAACGCCCCGGGTCTTACCTGGCTGTGATGGGGTTGCTCTGGGAGGCGGGGCTTGGCGAGTCATGTGACAGGGCGGAGTTGGTGGATCCGGCGGAGCCCACGGAGCCGGAGTTCCCCATGGAGGTTTTACTCCCTCGCAGCACCACGTTGTTCCTCTGGTTGGCCGGCTTCACCGTCACGATGAGGTTGTGGCTGTTGGCCACCATCATGTCCGTCACCTGCAACACAGACAGGTGTTGACCTCTGACCTCCAGATATGCCAATGGTGAAGTGAGTCTTCAGCAACACGTTGTTTCTACATCAGTATAAATGTCTTAGCTTCATTAAAGACGGTCCACGTGGGACCTGGTCTGACCTGGTCCAGAGACTTCCCAGCCACATCGATGCCGTTGACCTCGAGGATCTCGTCGTTCACTCCCAGCAGCCCTGTGCTTTCTGCAAGGCCGCCGCGTACCAGACGAGATATGAAGACCCCCGGGACCTGCAGGATACAGACAGATGTGATATATTAAATATATATATCATCTCTATTATTTTCTGAAGAATGATGAGCTCACCTTCTCCACGCCCTGCGGCGTGACCCTGACGCTGACCCCGTCGCGGATGTAGAAGCCCAGGGGCTTGTGGGTGCCGTGCTTGTGGAGGCGGACACGGCGGTGCGTCTCCGGTAAGATGTCCACGTCGATGATGGACGAGATCTGTCTGAAGTTCTGCGGCAGGCCAATCATCAGGCCCGGACGGGTCTTTGAGTGGGCGGAGCCTAAGCTAGACGAACGCAGTCCCGTTAAGCCCAGCCCCTTTTTACGCCTCTGGAGGGAGTTGGTGGCGAAGACGACAGGTTCATCCTCTAGAGGGAGACACAGGAGGAGAGAGAGACAGGAGGAGAGACAGGAGGAGAGAGAGAGAGACAGGAGGAGAGACAGGAGGAGAGAGAGAGAGGGTCAGAGGAAACCAAGCTTCCTGTGATGGACATGTAGATTAATTTGTGTCCATCCTTCTGCCTGTCTGTCTGTCCATCTGTCTGTCTGTCTGTCTGTCCGTCTGTCAGTCTGTCTGCCTGTCTGTCTGTCTGTCTGTCTGCCTGCCTGTCCGTCTGTCTGTCTGTCTGTCTGTCCGTCTGTCTGTCCGTCTGTCTGTCTGCCTGTCCGTCTGTCTGTCTGTCTGTCTGTCTGTCTGTCTGTCTGCCTGCCTGTCCGTCTGTCTGTCTGTCTGTCTGCCTGCCTGTCTGCTTGTCTGTCCATCTGTCTGTCCGTCCGTCCGTCTATCTGTCTGCCTGTCTGCCTGCCTGTCTGCCTGTCTGTCTGCCTGTCTGTCTGCCTGCCAGTCTGCCTGCCCGTCCGTCTGTCTGCCTGTCTGTCTGCCTGCCCGTCTGTCTGTCTGCCTGTCTGTCTGCCTGCCCGTCTGTCTGCCTGCCCGTCTGTCTGCCTGTCTGTCTGCCTGCCTGTCTGCCTGTGTTTCTACAGGTCTTGGTTGGAGGAAGCTGAGCGGTCCATATATGGTCGTGGTGTCGGGTCTCATGTCGAGTATTTATGTTTTTTAATTTCAGCGTGATCACATGACTTCTCTCTCCCTCTGCTGTTTGTTTATATTATAATATTTAATATTCAGACCTCGTTTCCTTTAAGCTGAGAGCCGATACTCAACTCCACGTACTACCATCACTGCTAGTACTACACCAGAGTACACAGTGATACACGCTACTATGTTCTCCAATGACCAGTTACTGCTCATTATCTTTAATACTTCCTGTTTTTTTTCAAATGAAAACCACTGAAAGGCTTTTAAAGGAACATCTCTGCAGGAAGTGGTTCCTTTAATGGACGCCAAAGAGGAAGCGAGTATAATAACAATAACGTATGACATCACCGTCATTTGTGCTCGATGACATCATGATGTCATCCAGTCTGTTTTCAAAATGTGATCAATCATTCTCATAAAACAGGAGAAATTACCAATAAAGGGTTCACAATACAGACAGTGTAGAAGTACACATACTTGTGTTTAAAAAGAAAAGTGGAAGTACTGATTCTACTTCTTCACTTTAGTCAGTGTAAAAGTACTGAAATGTAATCAAAGTAAAAGTATCTCTATGAAGGACATTTTTACTGGTTTCCTTTAACAAGTGAATCTCTCATCATATGAATTATAAAATGCATAAAAACGTAAGTAAAGAGGCTGTTTAATCAATGTGAGAAGTAGAAAGTACAGATGTGTGTTTTAAAATGTAGATAGCACATTATTTGTACGTGTTGCTTCCACCTCTGGACTCAACGACGATGCTGTTGGAAGACACTGAAGACGATGATACTGAAGAAACTGGCCATGTGTGAGGAAGATTACTGAGATTAAACACATTTAATCTCAGTAATCTGGTTCTTGGTCCTCCTGGAAGTCTCGGATGATCGGGGTCAGATTGAATGGTTTAGAGGGTTTATTCTGCTCTAGCTGTGAGCCCATCAACCGCTGATATCTGGCCCGTGTGTGTATGCTAACACACACGTGTGTATTCTAACACACACACATCAGACCCGTAACCTATATAATAAAAGACGTTTCCACCAAAGTTTGCATCAATTTACGAAGCCGACTTCCAACTAGAAAGATCAGCTTTTTAAGGCAACAAACATTGAGTCTCGTCTTTGTGAGCTTGGCTTCCTGTTCCACTACAGAGACACTGACCCCTGGAGGCATCTGCTGGTCACTACAACACCAACAGCGTCGTCGAACGAGCGTCATCATAAATATAGATATAGACGGCAGTTCAGAGCCCATCAGACCATTGTGGGATACTTTGAGTCGACCATATCTCATATAATCATCTACATTTCACGCGTTGACAAACATTAATGTCACATAAATCTCAGCCAGAGAAAAGACGAGCAACAGGAGTGAAGACGGCCGCTCTGCTGGAGACGAATACCTGAACTACTGCATTCCTCACACACATTCCTGCTGTCTGTGTCACACACACACACACACACACACACACACACACACACACACACACACATACGGTCTCTGTCTGAGAAGCAGCAACATCAGCGTAAGCAAGCAACAAGGCAGGAAGGACCAGACTAACGCCTGGAGGCACAGACACCACTAAGCCTCGTCTGAACAAACACACAAACAAACACACACACACACACACACACACACACACACACGTCATCCCCCTCAATATGAGTCCTTTTACTGCAGTGATTCCCCCAGATATCTGACATGATGAACCACATCACTGTTCTGCTCCGATATTATAAAAAATCTGCCTAAACACTTACATCTCATCCCCAGTCTGGGTACAAAAGATTTCTAACAAGCTCTAAATTCGTACCAGCTCTAACTTTCTACTAGCTCTAACTTTCTACTAGCTCTAACTTTCTAACGAGCTCTAACTTTCTACTAGCTCTAACTTTCTAATGAGCTATAACTTTCTACTAGCTCTAACTTTCTAACGAGCTCTAACTTTCTAATGAGCTCTAACTTTCTACTAGCTCTAACTTTCTAACGAGCTCTAACTTTCTAACGAGCTCTAACTTTCTAACGAGCTCTAACTTTCTACTAGCTCTAACTTTCTAACGAGCTCTAACTTTCTAACGAGCTCTAACTTTCTAACAAGCTCTAACTTTCTAATGAGCTCTAACTTTCTAACAAGCTCTAACTTTCTAACTAGCTCTAACTTTCCAATGAGCTCTAACTTTCTAACTAGCTCTAACTTTCTAACTAGCTCTAACTTTCCAATGAGCTCTAACTTTCTACTAGCTCTAACTTTCTAACGAGCTCTAACTTTCTAACAAGCTCTAACTTTCTAATGAGCTCTAACTTTCTAACGAGCTCTAACTTTCTAACTAGCTCTAACTTTCTACTAGCTCTAACTTTCTAACGAGCTCTAACCTTCTAATGAGCTCTAACTTTCTAACTAGCTCTAACTTTCTAACGAGCTCTAACTTTCTAACAAGCTCTAACTTTCTAACAAGCTCTAAATTGGTACCAGCTCTAACTTTCTAACTAGCTCTAACTTTCTAACTAGCTCTAACTTTCTAATGAGCTCTAACTTTCTAACTAGCTCTAACTTTCTAACTAGCTCTAACTTTCTACTAGCTCTAACTTTCTAATGAGCTCTAACTTTCTAATGAGCTCTAACTTTCTAACTAGCTCTAACTTTCTAATGAGCTCTAACTTTCTAACAAGCTCTAACTTTCTAACGAGCTCTAACTTTCTAACAAGCTCTAACTTTCTAACAAGCTCTAACTTTCTAACTAGCTCTAACTTTCTAACGAGCTCTAACTTTCTAACTAGCTCCAACTTTCTAACTAGCTCCAACTTTCTAACTAGCTCTAACTTTCTAACTAGCTCTAACTTTCTAACTAGCTCTAACTTTCTAATGAGCTCTAACTTTCTAACTAGCTCTAACTTTCTAGCTCTAACTTTCTAACTAGCTCTAAATTTCTACTAGCTCTAACTTTCTAACTAGCTCCAACTTTCTAACTAGTTCTAACTTTCTACCTAGCTCCAACTTTTTAACTAGCTCTAACTTTCTAACTAGCTCTAACTTTCTACTAGCTCTAACTTTCTAACTAGCTCCAACTTTCTAACTAGCTCTAACTTTCTAACTAGCTCTAACTTTCTAATGAGCTCTAACTTTCTAACGAGCTCTAACTTTCTAACTAGCTCCAACTTTCTAACTAGCTCTAACTTTCTAACTAGCTCTAACTTTCTAACAAGCTCTAACTTTGTAACTAGCGCTAACTTTCTAACTAGCTCTAACTTTCTAATGAGCTCTAACTTTCTAACAAGCTCTAACTTTCTAACTAGCTCTAACTTTCTACTAGCTCTAACTTTCTAACTAGCTCTAACTTTCTACTAGCTCTAACTTTCTACTAGCTCTAACTTTCTAGCTCTAACTTTCTAACTAGCTCTAACTTTGTAACTAGCTCTATCTTTCTAACTAGCTCTAACTTTCTAATGAGCTCTAACTTTCTAACTAGCTCTAACTTTCTAACTAGCTCTAACTTTCTAACTAGCTCTAACTTTCTAATGAGCTCTAACTTTCTAACTAGCTCTAACTTTCTAGCTCTAACTTTCTAATGAGCTCTAACTTTCTAACAAGCTCTAACTTTGTAACTAGCTCTAACTTTCTAACTAGCTCTAACTTTCTAATGAGCGCTAACTTTCTAACTAGCTCTAACTTTCTAATGAGCTCTAACTTTCTAACGAGCTCTAACTTTGTAATGCAAAGACTCTTCTCTGTTCTGGTCCTCAGTGGTGGAACGAACTCCCAACCAATGTCAGGACAGCAGACTCTCTTCTGAAAATGGCTCAAGACTCACCTGTTCAGACTTCACCTCGACTCTACATAGCATGACCCACTAACACCTAGACTAGGATCGAACACTTGTTCTATTTTTTAGCTCTTATTTCATTGGCAATGATACATTGTGGTTTCTTTGTTTCCTTCTTTTGACAAATGTACTTATTGTAAGTCGCTTTGGACAAAAGCGTCTGCTAAATGACCTAAATGTAAATGTAATGTAATGAGCTCTGACTTTCTAACGAGCTCTGACTTTCTAACGAGCTCTAACTTTCTAACGAGATCCAACTTTCGACACAGTGCCACCACATAGGCGTAGGAAAGTGTTCCCATGACGACGCCAGAGTCTTTGTGGAAACGAAGGTTCATGCGCCGCGGAGCCAAATAAACGTGTATTTGACCGATTATTAAAAGTCAACATGAGGAGCTGCAGATGAGTTCTGAGTTTCAGGGATCAGTTTGTTGATGTGAAGACCGTTCTCCCCCTGCGGACACCGAGGACAATAAATAACTGCTGCTGGATTAAACACAGACCGGCTCACGTCTAGTCCTGATCCACCAGATCTGCATGTGGATCTGGATCTAACTGCACACTCTGAACATCCTCATTCATACGGTCCTGTTATTATCAGCCCGGCGTTGGTCTGGTCCATATCTGTCCCAATGCATCATGGATCTGCAGCTGTCATAAGATGTGTGTGTGTGTGTGTGTGTGTGTGTGTGTGTGTGTGCCCCCCATCTGGAGCCCAACAGGCCGCCATATGGCTGAATCCAGAGCAGGTCTACAGTGAGCTTGTGTACAATGGAGAGACAGGGAGGGCCGGATCCAAGACCGTAAACCTCGACCAGATCTCCTCCACGTAGACCTCGACCACGTCTCCTCCTCGTAGAACCCGATCAGGTCTCCTCCAAGTAGACCTCGACCATGTCTCCTCCACGTAAACCTCAACCACGTCTCCTCCACGTAGACCCCAACCAGGTCTCCTCCATGTAGACCCCAACCAGGTCTCCTCCAAGTAGTGGTTCCTCTAGAGGGTGCTCCACAGGAACCAGACCCAAGGACCGGATTCAGAAGCTGAATGTAAGCCATCAGGCGTACTCATAGTTAAATAAAGCATATTTATGTCATATTTATGTCTCTGCATAAAAATATAAAAAATATCAATAAGTGTTTGCGATCAACTTTTAAGTAAAGCACCGACGTGGTGCTCCTGCTCATCAGTTACCATGGTTACCACTGTAATGCTAATGCAGGATGAGACTGTACTACAACTACCACCGTAGTAGTACACATGCAAGCTGTTACCATGGCTACCACCACTATGACACTTACACAGGAGGAGGCTGTTGCCCCCGGTTACAGCTGCAGCATTGGTGCAGATGGATGTCACATACTGTATTACACATCATCCTCCACACACACACACACACACACACACACACACAGAGTGGAGCTGATATGATTGATGAAGTCTTTTAGAGTAACATAATCCCACTCAGTGGCTAATGGCTTACAACACCAGATGGGCTGCTATCACTGTCTCTCTAAATCACACACAGAAACACACACACACACACACACACACTCACACACACGTGGCCAGAAATGTTTCTGTTTCGAGATGCAATATAGGAAATGGAAATAATAATGGGAATTTGTAGTGTATATAGGACGAAGCTGTGAAATATAGAACCTGGCTTAAAAAATACTAAATTACATTTATTTATGTATTTTTTTATTTAATATTTATTCTGAGGCACCTTCTGATTTATCAACATCTTTATTAATATTATATGATTGTTTTTCATAAAAAATGTGCACAAGAAAAAGTTTTTCAGTTTTTATTATTAATTAATATATTTTTATTATTATTTTTTTTTAAAGAAAAATAAAATGACGTATAATTATTATATTTGTATTATTTTTTATTATTAGAATATTTTCTTAATATTATTTTTCTTTTTTATTATTTTTTATTATTAATTACTATTATTATATTTGTATTTTAAGCTGGGATCGGCTCCAGCCCCCCCCGCAACCCTGAATACAGGATAAGCGGTAGAAAATGGATGGATGGATGGATATTTGTATTTTATTGTTATGTTTATTCTTTTTTTTTTAAGAAAATTAAATGATGCATACATGTTGTCTTCATGTTTTGTTCGAGTGAACACATGAAGTCAGAACGATGAATAGAATCATATCAGTTCTACTGTGTTAAATGATCCCGCTGGGTTGTGATGTAACTTCCCCCCCGATGCTGAACTAGACTTCTCTAAATCAACAGTGAGCTGGTTGGGAGGGTTTTACTGCGACCCAACCGTCGCTGCTGAACAGGAAGTGGAAAGGTAACGCGTTCTACCGTCCCCCCAGACCACCGAGCTAATCTGATTAAGGGGGCAGCTGTCTGAGGTTCGGGGGCAACAATAGCGGCCTGCTGAGCACCAGATTAGCATCATTACATCATGAATTATGCAAACTGCAGCGGAGATGACGGCAAACAAGAATAATAACGCGGTGGAGGATCCAAGACGACGGGACTCAAACATCCTCCAGGTGTTTCTGGAAATTAATCCTTAATCACAACAACATAAAAAAAAACTTTAAAGGGGGTCAGGACTAGCCTGGGATGGTCCATTAAAGGGGGTCGGACTAGAATAGGATGGTCCATTAAAGGCGGTCAGGACTAGCCTGGGATGGTCCATTAAAGGGGGTCAGGACTAGAATAGGATGGTCCATTAAAGGGGGTCAGGACTAGTCTGGTATGGTCCATTAAAGGGGGTCAGGACTAGTCTGGTATGGTCCATTAAAGGAGGTCAGGAATAGAATAGGATGGTACATTAAAGGGGGTCAGGACTAGCCTGGTATGGTCCATTAAAGGGGGTCAGGACTAGTCTGGTATGGTCCATTAAAGGAGGTCAGGAATAGAATAGGATGGTCCATTAAAGGGGGTCAGGACTAGCCTGGTATGGTCCATTAAAGGGGGTCAGGACTAGCCTGGGATGGTCCATTAAAGGGGGTCAGGACTAGCCTGGGATGGTCCATTAAAAGGGGTCAAGACTAGAATAGGATGGTCCATTAAAGGGGGTCAGGACTAGCCTGGTATGGTCCATTAAAGGGGGTCAGGACTAGCCTGGGATGGTCCATTAAAGGGGGTCAGGACTAGCCTGGGATGGTCCATTAAAAGGGGTCAGGACTAGAATAGGATGGTCCATTAAAGGGGGTCAGGACTAGCCTGGGATGGTCCATTAAAGGGGGTCAGGACTAGCCTGGGATGGTCCATTAAAGGGGGTCAGGGCTAGCCTGGTATGGTCCATTAAAGGGGGTCAGGACTAGCCTGGGATGGTCCATTAAAGGGGGTCACGACTAGCCTAGTATGGTCCATTAAAGGGGGTCAGGACTAGAATAGGATGGTCCATTAAAGGGGGTCAGGACTAGCCTGGGATGGTCCATTAAAAGGGGTCAGGACTAGCCTGGTATGGTCGATTAAAGGAGGTCAGGACTAGAATAGGATGGTCCATTAAAGGGGATCAGGACTATCCTGGAGGTCTCACCTTTCTTGGTGATGATGATGCGGAGCAGCGGATTGGCCGACGTCACGGCCTTGTGGTAGTTGTCGTCGTTGTTGATGGGCAGCAGGTCTCCGTGCACGTCGGCGTAGCCCAGCAGCACGTCCAGGCCCGGGATGCGGTGCACGGCCAGCAGGAGGCGGTAGAACTCCTGGAAGCCAGCGGGGCCGTTCCTCCGCAGGGCGAAGCGCCGGTACTCCGCCTCGAACTGAGAGGAAAGCAGGTTAACGGACGGACCGCAGCACGCAAGTACAAGTACATCTCAGGTCTGACATGTACTTGTACTTGGTCTGGAACATAGTCTCTGGTTTTCACGAACACGATGTATTCATATTTTGAAAGCATCCTGTTTGTGTTCATATAACTCTAACTGTATATTAATATTCAACACTATAACACCGACATCCCTCCATCATCTGATCCTGCAGAGACCCGTTGATCAGGGTCACCTTAAGGCGGGTCCACACCGGACCGACTGCCCGATTTGCGTCGGTAAATGACGGCGGGCTACTTAACATGGCAGACTCGAACAACGACTTGGGCGGTTCACACCTACGGAACTACAGCCGACGCCATGCGTTCCGCGCTTGCGCGAGATGTAATGTCTCCAAAACAACAGGCGGCGCTAATCTGTATTGTGGGCCAAAAAACACGAAAACCGGAAGTAGGCGTAGGGCTGGGCGATAAAACGATAAAGATACATATCGCGAAATAACTTTTACTTGATAGAAATATGAGACACGCTCGATACAATTTTGATAGAATTCATTCGTCCATGTTTTGACGGACATAACGCCTGGTCCACACTGGACGCGGAAGCGCCGCGGCGCGGTGCGCCGCCGAAAGTCACGAGCGATCCGCGCACCCCCGTTCAGACAAGACGCGTATTTCTCCGCGGCGGTCGACAAGCGCTTCTGCTCAGCTGTTGTTCATTCAGAGCTATTTTTTCCCATTAAACCCCATAAAATTAATACGCCATGTTTCTGTAACCAAGAAGTTTGTAAACTTCTTGTATTTATCCGTTCTCTCTCTCTGAGCGAGAGAAAGAGAGCGAGAGAGAGAGGGACACACACACAGACAGAGAGTGTGTGTGGTATAGACAGTAGTAGTGCAGATATACCGTTGAAATACACATTTTTTTTATCTACTCTTCACATTTATTAAATGTATTGTCTCTTCCTGTTTCCCAGTGCAAGTTGAGATACACAAATATAATCGCGTTTGTCAATCGCGGTATTTTATTTTGAAAATTGCTTTTATTTTGAAAATTGACCGGATTGTTTCGTGTTTCTCCGTGTGATTTCCTGCCAGAATTGACGCGTTCACTCGCGGCACGCGCAAAAAATAGAGCAGACGCCGAAACGATCGCTTCACGGCGCGGGAGGGCCGCGCGTATTCGCGGCGCTCCGCGTCCAGTGTGAACGACACCATAGCTTAACAGGGGCGCCGAATGGAAGCGGGCTCCGCTACGCGTCTATTCGCGGCGCTCCGCGTCCATTGTGAACGACACCATAGCTTAACAGGGGCGCCGAATGGAAGCGGGCGCCGAATGGAAGCGGGCTCCGCTACGCGTCTATTCGCGGCGCTTCCGCGTCCAGTGTGAACCTGGCGTAAGAATAGCCAATCATAATTAAGTAGCGCTGCACCGCTGGAATAGAGCCACGTCAAGTTAGGTTGACGCACACAGCACACGTAATAGTAATTTGATTTATATATCGTGATATATATCGATATGAAAAAAAATATCGTATCGGGATTTTTTCCCATATCGCCCAGCCCTAAGTAGGCGGTCCTCTCTAGACCACTTCTTCGATTCCACTGGTTATCTGGTATGTTTACCATCGTCACTTCCGGGCTTCACTGATTCGCTAGTCAAGCTGCTAGCCTCCACCAATCAGAATGGTAAAAGAGTGACCGACTCGCTTGGCGGATTACACATTTGAATCGGCTGAAATGAACGCCGACGTGGGCCGATTCGAGCGACCACACCAAGCAGACTCATGTCACGGACGCCGACTCTCTCAAAGACGCCGATTTTCGGTCCGGTGTGGACTCGCCTTAACACCTCAGACTTGATCAGGACGTTAGCTGGATGTCAGCTGGGTTCGTCCTCTGAGGAGAAAGAATGTTCTCTGTTATAATTACAGAACACTGAGTTCAACCGCAGTGTTTCACAATCAGACGCCTCGTTACCATGCAGCAGCTTCCTCCTCAGGTAACACCACCCTGTCCAAGCTACGTCAGGGTGCTGGGGGCCTTACTCCACCTTAATACCAATACCCAGATGACAAGGATGCTGAAATAACTCCTTCATCATCAGTAAAAAGTGCTGAGCCATGCTCTGTTAGTCTGTCTGCAAGACCACAAGATAACTCCTGTTAAAACGCTGGTTTTCTGAATGGAGTCTGGTTGATGGTGCTAGGCTACGCTAACATTGTAGCTGCTCCATCAACACTCCATATAAGGTCATCTAGACATAAATACAGCAGAGACCTTGTTGTTTGGACCACAGACAGTCTCTGGTTCCTCCACATGGTCTGGTCTGGTCTCTGGACTAATGTGAGCTACTATCTAGACCTCTGGGGGACCACAGACAGTCTCTGGTTCTGGTCTGGTCTCTGGTCTTGACGAGGTGTGAAATGAAGCTGGTTGTCTGGGCGGGGAGACCGGGTTCTCAGCTAATTAACAGACTGAAACACTTTAAATAGTTGAGATGATTAAGTGGGTCAGCGGGACTAGAAACCCAGCCTGACCAACTTTTCCAGTTTGGGTAAGTTGCTGTAAGTTGCTGTAAGTTGTAAGTTGCTGTAAGTTGTAATTTGCTGTAAGTTGTACGTTTCCGTACGTTGCTGTAAGTTGCTGTAAGTTGCCGTTGCTTTAACAATGCGTGTGAATGAGGAAGCAGCTCTACAGTTACACTGATAACACAGCATTCTGTTGTTGCACTGCAGATACTTTATGTTGTTATTTATTATAATTTTTACTGAGATCATTAACGACAAATACAAAATACTCTATGATGAAAATGTAAAAAAAGGGCAACACTGAGTTAAAATGAATCTTTCATGATCAGGATATCATTCATTAAAATATGCTTGAAACTTAAAAAGGCAGTAAAATATGCTGGTAACACGTTATGGGAAATAAAACACACGTTATTGCACACAGCCAGAGAACTCCCTTTTCTAGTCAATAAATGGATGAATCAGAAGGTCTCCTGCATTAATAGACATGAATATGAAATGTTCCTGGTGTCACGTGTCGTCAGAT
>CM056825.1:642500-647500 GCA_029853015.1 Chelidonichthys spinosus | reverse complement strand
CTGTTGTCCACCGTGTGGCAGCAGCAGCACACGGATCGAGCAGAGCTGTGATTGGTTGTGATTTAGTTGTTGAATTTGAATAAATATACTATGATTACTTGAAATATAATCAAATATCTGTGTTTTGTCAAATAAAGAATATTATCCAACAATATATCTATATATAATATCTGTGTGACACGGTGATGGAGACAGGATCCAGGATCAGGTTTACGTTTCATCTGTTTGAGGAGAAGAGATCTAGACTTGATGTGGAATGCTCCTCCACACCAAGTCCTCCTCAACACCTCCTCCTCCTCCACACGAGTCCTCCTCAACACCTCCTCCTCCTCCACACGAGTCCTCCTCAACACCTCCTCCTCCTCCACACGAGTCCTCCTCAACACCTCCTCCTCCTCCACACGAGTCCTCCTCAACACCTCCTCCTCCTCCACACGAGTCCTCCTCCACACGAGTCCTCCTCAACACCTCCTCCTCCTCCACACGAGTCCTCCTCCACACGAGTCCTCCTCAACACCTCCTCCTCCTCCTCCACACGAGTCCTCCACCATACTGAGTCCTCCTCAACACCTCCTCCTCCTCCACACGAGTCCTCCTCCACACCAAGTCCTCCTCAACACCTCCTCCTCCTCCACACGAGTCCTCCTCAACACCTCCTCCTCCTCCACACGAGTCCTCCTCCACACGAGTCCTCCTCAACACCTCCTCCTCCTCCACACGAGTCCTCCTCCACACGAGTCCTCCTCAACACCTCCTCCTCCTCCTCCACACGAGTCCTCCACCATACTGAGTCCTCCTCAACACCTCCTCCTCCTCCTCCACACGAGTCCTCCACCACACGAGTCCTCCTCAACACCTCCTCCTCCTCCTCCACACGAGTCCTCCTCCACACGAGTCCTCCTCAACACCTCCTCCTCCTCCTCCACACGAGTCCTCCACCATACTGAGTCCTCCTCAACACCCTCCTCCTCCTCCACACGAGCTCCTCACACCCCCCACACGAGTCCTCCTCAACACCTCCTCCTCCTCCTCCACACGAGTCCTCCACCACACGAGTCCTCCTGAACACCTCCTCCTCCTCCTCCACACGAGTCCTCCTCCACACGAGTCCTCCTCAACACCTCCTCCTCCCTCCTCCACCACGAGTCCTCCTCAACACCCCTACCATCCTCCTCCACACGAGTCCTCCTCAACACCTCCTCCTCCTCCACACGAGTCCTCCTCCACACGAGTCCTCCTCAACACCTCCTCCTCCTCCACACGAGTCCTCCTCCACACGAGTCCTCCTCAACACCTCCTCCTCCTCCTCCACACGAGTCCTCCACCATACTGAGTCCTCCTCAACACCTCCTCCTCCTCAACACAAGTCCTCCTCCACACGAGTCCTCCACCACACCTCCTCCTCCTCCACACGAGTCCTCCTCCACACCTCCTCCTCCTCAACACCTCCTCCTCCTCCACACCTCCTCCTCCTCCACACGAGTCCTCCTCAACACCTCCTCCTCCTCCACAACGAGTCCTCCTCCACACGAGTCCTCCTCCACACCTCCTCCTCCTCCACACCGAGTCCTCCTCCACACGAGTCCTCCTCAACACCTCCTCAATAAAAATGAATTGATGCAATTCAGTGAGATGAACTGTTGCTCTTTCATAAAAGTAATATTCATAATAAAACCAGTGTGTAAATGCCTTTCAAGGATGACTAAGTACACATGTACACAAGTACATGAGTACACAAGTATACAAGTACACAAGTACACAAGTACACAAGTATATAAGTATGCAAGTATACAAGTACACGAGTATACAAGTACACAAGTATACAAGTATGCAAGTATACAAGTACACAAGTATACAAGTACACAAGTATACAAGTATGCAAGTATACAAGTACACAAGTATACAAGTACACAAGTATACAAGTATGCAAGTATACAAGTACGCAACTATGGTGTTCTGTGCCGCCTTGTTCCCCCCACCTCCATCGTCCCCCCCTCCTCCCTGTCTCCTCCCCGTCTCCCTCCTCCTCCCCGTCTCCCTCCTCCCCGCCCCCCCCCCGTCTTCCTCCCCCTCCTCCTCCCCCCTCCCATAACGACCATGGAAGCGTAGCATGAAGCAGTTGAGTTTTTTCTCTGTTCTGTTGCTTTTGTTTTGCTGAGCAGACAAGGAAGAAATCCCATTTCAAATTAAAATTGAATGACCCCCTCAAGCCCTGCAGCACACACACACACACACACACACACACACACACACACACACACACACACACACACACACACACACACACACAACACACAACACACACACACACACACACACACACACACACACACACAGGAGCCCCTGTGCTCCATGTATCACTCACTGTTGGCCCTGGAGCTTTGTTGAACTGAACTACTATGCAAACTGTCAGGAGGCACTGTGTGTGTGTGTGTGTGTGTGTGTGTGTGTGTGCGTGTGTGTGTGTGTGTGTTGTGTGTGTGTGCGTGTGTGTGTGTGTGTGTGTGTGTGTGTGTGTTTGAGAATGGATGACTTTACCGCTGACCCTTTAATTCCTTTATTCTGACTGTTTTCAGATTATATCATATTTCCTGTTTATGTTTTAAAATCATCTTTATACCATCAATACCAACAATACTAGCTGAGATATTTAGTTTCTCAAAATCTCACACATAAACCTGAAAACCTCACAGACCAACCTGAAAACCTCACACACGAGCTTGAAAACCTCACACACAAACCTGAAAACCTCACACACAAACCTGAAAACCTCACAGACCAACCTGAAAACCTCACAGACCAACCTGAAAACCTCACACACAAACCTGAAAACCTCACAGACCAACCTGAAAACCTCACACACAAACCTGAAAACCTCACACACAAACCTGAAAACCTCACAGACCAACCTGAAAACCTCACAGACCAAACCTGAAAACCTCACACACAAACCTGAAAACCTCACAGACCAACCTGAAAACCTCACAGACCAACCTGAAAACCTCACACACAAACCTGAACACCTCACACACAAACCTGAAAACCTCACAGACCAACCTGAAAACCTCACACACAAACCTGAAAACCTCACAGACCAACCTGAAAACCTCACACACAAACCTGAACACCTCACACACAAACCTGAAAACCTCACACACAAACCTGAAAACCTCACACAGGGACCTGAAAACCTCACACACAAACCTGAAAACCTCACACACGAGCTTGAAAACCTCACAGACGAGCCTGAAAACCTCACACACAAACCTGAAAACCTCACACACGAACCTGAAAATCTCACACACAAATCTGAAAACCTCACACACAAACCTGAAAACCTCACAGACGAACCTGAAAACCTCATACACAAACACACGAACCTGAAAACCTCACACACAAACACACGAACCTGAAAACCTCACACACAAACCTGAAAACCTCACAGACGAACCTGAAAACCTCATACACAAACACACGAACCTGAAAACCTCACACACAAACCTAAAAACCTCACAGACGAGCCTGAAAACCTAACACAAACCTGAAAACCTCACACAAGAACCTGAAAACCTCACACACAAATCTGAAAACCTCACACACAAATCTGAAAACCTCACACACAAATCTGAAAACCTCACACACAAGCCTGAAAACCTCACAGACAAAAGTGTGACCTCCAAACAACCTCTGCAGTGGAATGATGGCACGGTCCTCTGTTGGATAGACACACACACACAGGGTTTGTGTGGCATGACCGACCTCATGCAGACCCGGGGTCAGCGGCCTCGGTGTTATGTGGCCTTCAGCAGCATGATGACTGGACTCGCTGGGACTTCACTTATTGATACCCAAGAAGCTGTAAACCTGCTGCTGGTCCACACCATCGATTGCATTGTGGGATTTATTTGTGACCATCACTTGGCAGTGATATCTATCAGTAACCAGGGGGTTTCCCCGTAGACCTGGACACAGATAGTGGATCCGTGCCCCCCCGACGCTCCGCTTCAGTGTGGTCCGATCCGGCCTCAGGATCAGGATCTTATCGTGGAAACCGGATACGTGAAAGCTAGACCCCCCCCCGACAGATGATGAAGGTCAAGAGCTGAGGGTCCCATGTGGACTGGGTCAGGCTGCTTCTATTAGTTAGCTGATGTTCTCTCAGTGATGCTAACGGCAACAGATGCTGGGGGTCGGGGGTCATGGCTAGATGCTAACCCTGACCTGCTAGACGTGACATCAGCAGGACAGACAGATGTTTTTCTTATTTGTTGCAGTTTTTAAGCGTTTTAGGTTTTAAAAGTTGTTTTTTGATCATAAAACCCACCACTGCTCTCTACTATTAACTATGAATACTGGACGAATCTGCCGGGATTCAAATATGGACCCATTCATAAAAACATTCTGGTTAATGAAAACACTTTTATTCCTAAAAAGCCCGTAACAAGTAAATCATACGATTCTAGATTATTGATACAGAATTTCAAGGAAACATTGCGACGTATCGTAGAAGCGATTCTTCCTCCGTCCTCTAGTTACGACTAATCTGGACATATTTAGTATGAAGGTGATGACGTCATACAGCTCAGTCTGGTTCTTTATTGGTAGGTTGAATCCCGACAGAAACCTGCTGAGTCACTGTTATTGATGACCAGGCAGCAGCAGCGTGGTCTTTAATGCACATTCAACAGGAAAGGTTGTCCAGGTCGGCAGCAGCAGATGGTCCCGGCTGCCTGCGAGTCCAGATGGAGACATCCAACACCTGATCCTCCTCGGGTGGACCGGGAGCACGGAGTTCTGGTTTCACCAGGAACTCGTCAGCAGCATGTAACAGCAGTAATACCGTATGTTTGCTGATTTTCTTTGGTTTGTTATGTATTTGGTGGTTTAGTTAAAGCTTCACAGACACGTAGAAGTATTCATTTCAAAGAGGGTCGAGTAACAGAAAGGTTGAAGATGAACTCCTCAGAAACCAATTCAGGTAAAACCCTGAATCCAACGGT